>JAHPZR010055879.1:42500-52500 GCA_019787425.1 Platygyra sinensis | reverse complement strand
GAAACTTTTCCACATGCACCTATGTCTTAATGCTGGGTAGCGGGTCATTTCAAATTAATCAATAATCCATATCCTGCTAGCTCTTATTTTCAAAACGAAACAGTCTAAAACTGTTGAAAAAGAATTATTGGAAAAAAATGTATTTCTTTTGAGTGCTTGTTTAGGTTGCTTGGTATTAGTTCCCACTGGGCTCATTAGGCTTTTATACATCACTCCTTGTGAATATCACACCACTTGACGCCGACCAGTTTACTCGAGGCTGTTTTTTCCTTACTGTTTTTTTTTGTTGTTTTAAATAGTGTGTGACTTTTTCTTATATTACTTGGCTTGTAACCTGTATCCAGTGTGTCCCCGGCTCAGACTTTTGTAAATAAACTCGACCATTGGTGAATTAACTTGAAATAGAGTACAAACCATTAAAACTGATTGAACTGACCTCACTCTGATTTTCTTTTTCGGGCCAATTTAAGCAGGTACAAGGAGGTATCAATTTACTGAAAGCGTATTGTGATTATGAAGTCATGAAAAGAAACAAGCTTCACCACATTCTTTGCGCAGGCAATCGGACGGGCTCACAAATACTTTTGAAAGTTACCAATGATCTGTCAACATCGTGAACACTCTTTCTGGGAAACTTTGTATTTAATTGACACATTTTTATCGTCATTTTGATTCAACAGTGAGAAGGTTATTCGAGTTACACCTGAAGTCGAAGCTCATCTCGCATTTTTACGAGGACTGGAAAAACGTGGCGACATCAAGGTAAATACAGACTACGCATTAAAAAAAAACGGCGATAAACCGCTCACTAATCTTACAAGAAGTTTCCTGTTTCCAAACGTGAAGGATAACTCACAGAATAGGAAAAAGATAGAAAAAGCTTTCTGCTATAATGTTTCGGTATTATTCTATACTATTTTCAGTCTTACTTGCAAACAGTGCAGATTTACTAAAGGGCGGTAATTGTCATTTACACACCTACAAATGAAAGGCAAAAA
This sequence comes from Platygyra sinensis, assembly GCA_019787425.1. Classification (NCBI taxonomy): domain Eukaryota; kingdom Metazoa; phylum Cnidaria; class Anthozoa; order Scleractinia; family Merulinidae; genus Platygyra; species Platygyra sinensis. Next base: position 51,502 of record JAHPZR010055879.1, on the reverse strand, counting down.
CAAAGACGGTACTAGCGAGAAAAGACATAATTTTAACTTGGTTTTTAAGGCTTTGTTCAAAATAGCGAAAGGAAAAATATACAATGGCGAAGGAAGTGTGGTGTGATAGACTCCTTTGTACTGTGGTAGATTCTAGTTGTCATCACTATCCCGGATTAATGGAAATCTTGAGCTTATGATCCAATTGTTAATTGATATAAATCTACTAGCGCTCTGTCACGAATGCAGTTCTCTCTTTGGCTAGTCTGGTCACTATCTATTCTATTGTAGGTAGTAACTTGCGAAGCAGTGCGTCCCTTGTTAACAAAATAAGGGGCACTTCTTGTGTTTTCGAGTTGTACGTTTGTGAGAATTTAGATAAAGTTTTGATTATCACTAGCTCAATTAGACTATTCGCTCTCGATTTCAATGCGTGATAGAAATCTTGAGCCCATAATTTAATGGTTAAGATTGGAATACGAGACCAGGCTTAAGAATGAGTATGATTTTCAAACCAGTGACGTTTACAGAGACATCGCTCTACTTCTTGGCTTAAGGTTTATTGAAACGGTAGCTCATAGGTTGAGGTATTAATATATAGATTTAGGCCAGCCTAAAAGCGTAGCTCCTTGGCCGGGTTGTTCAGTGCCCGATTAAGCTAACCCTGGAAAACGTAGAATTTTGATTTGAGTTTTGTAACTTTGCGGTGAGGTTTTCTGTTTTGAGTTTTATAATCACCATATACACAAAACAAAGCAGCAAAAAAAAAAAAAAAACATTTGTATCGAAGAAAAAGTTATAATTAAAATAAATTTTAATCCTGGGGTAGCGCAAACTAGCTTCCAAACAATCCTGCCCCGTTTTCAACAAGTTAACCTGACATGGACCCGCGATCCAATCGAAAACCAGCACTTGGTCAGCGGTCAACTTCAAAAAATATGTGACCTCGATGAGTTGTAGACTTCAGCCCGCGATATGGTCACGTGATACTGGTCACAGAGACCTTGTTTTGACAGGTGTCAACTGATCATAACGTGAATGTCCTATATCAAAAAGTACATGGTAAACCAAGGCTGCATGTCTCTGTCAACCTATTATTTGGAGTATGGCAACCATGTTGTGCGACTCCGTCGTCGTCGCCGTGGCCGTCGTGCGTACGCACCCACGAGCAATGCCGCTAACCATGATAACCATGAGAAAATCAACTCATGGGTTTCCTTTTCTTTCCTATATGAGTATGGGGCTCCGCTTGGCGGTCCTTTGGGCCGCCGGAGCTCTGCTATCATGTGGCGTGATAATGAAAGCCTTAAACCTAAAATTAAAACTCTAAGTTGTTCTCGTACTCTATCTCGTGCTCTTACTCAAATGTAGTGCTACCAACAACTGCTTACACATGCAAAAAGAATAGAAATAGGTCAAGTGGCAACAATAGCTGACATCACTGATATCTTCGCTATAGTCACAATGCAATTACTCGAAGTAACATTGATCCCCGGCCTTAATCTTAAATTACAAGCGGGTAGTGTGTTTCTAAACGCTTCTCGATTCTTGTATTTATAGATTGACTTTTGGAAAGAACCTAGTCATCTTTTCCAAGCAGTAGACATCGAAGTTTCGGAAGAAGATTTCATTACTCTGTCTTCCCTTCTGGAGGTTGATGGCATTGAGTACAAAGTCCAAATCGATGACGTGCAGAAACTGATTGAGGCGGAACTGGAAACCGTTGGAGCGAGACGATTCGGCGAAAGTTGGCATAGCCGGTATCACAACCTTGAAGAGGTATGATTATAACGCATGATATGATTGGTGGATAGCAGATACCAGTTATGATGCCGTTGAACTTTTTTGTTCGAATCACAAATGTTACAACAACAACACTACCCGTTTTTCTCTATGATGTTCACGCCAAGACGTCCCATAACACAAACAGAGTGTTTCACGAGACCACAGCCTTCCTGTCCGCACTAACGAGCTGTCCTTTTCGGCTAGCTCTATACGACTGCCTACCTATCTAATTCAGCGAAGTTTTTTTACAGATACACTCAAAACTGGATCAGGTTCAATCTTTCTATGGACACATGACAGAGATTATAACCCTTGGCAAGTCTCACGAGAATAGAGAAATGAAAGCCATTAAGGTAGGTGTCCCGTGAACTGTTAAATTATTAGATAAGTCATGTGAAAATGGTACACTTGTGGTATGTGGCTAAAGATACACAAGCGAAATGAAAAGGAAAGTTATAACCATGGTAGAGGGAAAAACGCGACAACAACAACAACATCTTTATTTCTTACATTAAATATACAAATATCACACCACCTGCAAATAGCAAGGCTAATCGAGGCAGGTGGTGCGTGGACGGCTTAACATTTATTACGATAGTTGAAATGAAAAAAAGTGCCATATTTGTAATAAAAAGGGTCAGTCACGAGAGCCTTAACTTAACTCCTACAATTGATAAGTTAACTCGCATACACCGAAATTCTGCTACCTTAATTGACAATATTTTCACTAATAAGGTAGAAGAAAATATCATCTGCGGGAACCTAATCTCTGATGTTAGCGATCACTTCGCGCAGTTTTGTATTTCACAATCACCTATATCAAAAGAAAAACCTCCCAGATTACTCTCACGAGATTTTTCTAATTTTACAGAGAGAAATTTTATAAATGATCTTTTACTTATCTTCTTTTACTATGGAATTATCCATATAACTACCAAGAATTGTTTTTGGTAGTTGTAGGGTTACTTCCCTCTACCATTGTCGCCTTTGTGCGTTTTCTGTGGCTATAACTCTCCCTTTCACTCTGCCTGTAAATTATTCAATCAGGCGTCAGAGCTTCTTCCTATGTCCAACATTCACTCTCCAGCTTATCATGTTTTGATAATGACCTTTGTGAGATAAAGAAAATTATGATACATTCGAAGTAGTTATCAATAGATATAAAAGGCTTCGACGCGAGCCGATTTAAGATGCAATACACCATCATAATATATGAGGAAAGACAAAGTAAAACACGATGCAGCATTAGTTTTCAGATGTTGGCTGATTGATTAATTGACTAAAAGTCTGACGGACTGACCAGGCCGACCAACCGACCAACTGACTGACTGGCCGACTGACTTAAACTGACTGAGTGATTAACTGATTGAATGACTGACTGACCGACCGACCGACCGACTGACTGACTAACTGACTGACTGGCGGAGCGACTGACTGACTGACGGAGCGACTGACTGACTGACGGAGCGACTGACTGACTGACGGAGCAGCTGACTGACTGACTGACTGACTGACTGACTGACTTGCTGACTGCCTGACTAGCCGACGGACCAACTTGGCCACTTACCCACAGACTGACTGACTGACAGCATTAGTTTGCGTCCTCAGTAATAACAAATAGGTATTACAACGACTAGTGTAGATCTGGATTGTTGAGGATTTATGCTTTTCTTGCGTGATTGATTGACTTATACCATTTTTACACTCCTTGCTTTAAGATTCGAGGAAAGAGCAGTTACAACAGACCAGTATTTTTCATTGAATGTGGAATTCACGCCAGGGAGTGGGTCTCTCCAGCCACATGCATGTTCATCATTGACGAAGTAAGGAATTTCTCTCCCAAATAGTAAAGAACAACTTGGATTTCAATGAGAAAAAAAACCGTATATGTATTACTTTTGGTGCAGCAGTAGAAAAGGCTTTCACTTAGGAAAAAATCCGAATCGGCAGCACGCCTAATTGAAGCCGCAAACACCTGTATCGAATCGCAGTTCACCAAAGCTACTGGCCTGGCTGACTGACTAGCTGGCTCGGTTGACCGACTCGGTTTTATCTTGCCTAACAAACAGGGCCGATGCCTATTAAAACTTGACGATTGGTTTTGATTGAACCAAACGACCCCAGAAATATGTAATTGTTTTTTTTTTTTTTTACTTAAATCTGGTAGTGTTAAGCCGTCAATAAAAAATAAATACAACAATAAGATTTATTCCTTATTTTGTATCTTAAGATTACGCAGAAGTACGGCAAAGACTCTTCAGTGACAGCTCTTTTGGATAAGATGGATTTCATAATATTGCCTGTTTTAAACGTCGATGGATATGCCTACACATGGACAGATCCGGTAGGTCACGACAGCGCACTTAATAATTCCGCCACCTTTCTCGAGGTTTTTTCAAATAACATCGTGTGACAGTCACAGGAGTTGAGGCGCGATTACTCCAAATTAACATCCGATCATCCCTAGTTGCACTGCTGGAGACATGATGTTGTGTTCTCAGACTCCGGCTTACGTTGCCTCTCGGGTTCTGTACCCGGGTAAATAGTGCCACCCAGTTAAATGCAATGTAGGGTGGGGAGAAACACTTCGTCGGACTGTAACATTCAGCGCGAGAGTAGATACTCCAGTAGTCGCCCATAGACCGAGACAGGCCTCGGTGAAGTGCACCACGTGGGCCGATACAGCATTAACTTTTTTGGTCAAAGTTCTTGTTGACTCGAATACGCGAAGGGACTTGTCATGATGAAATCATAAGGGAAATATTCAACGGAGACAAACTGAATTAAAATGTGATCTTCCCTTTGTATGTGACACGGCCCAGCGCAGTATAGTGAAAACTGAAGAACGAATGGTCGACACAAAGGAGATCGCTTTTAGTCCTGCAATACGTTGTTGTTTCTATAGTATTTATCAAGGCTTTAGATTCGACCGCGAATTTCGGTTTCAATTTTCTAAAATTTCTCCTGGCGAATGGAAGACGTTTTACGGAATCTCCGAAAAAAAAGGCCCCCCCTCAAAGCATGGTAATTTTTTTGAAATTTTCGTGTTAATTGTTTCGGAAAGTTACCAATTCGCAGGTTTTCCAGAAAGCACACTATTTGTCGCTGGAATAGCAGTCCGGAGTAAACCGTAGACAAGACTTCTCGTCACAAAAATCCCAGTGACTTATTATCTCCTCCTGGAGACCGGCACGAGTCTCTAGTTGTACTTAAATCCCACAAGCGTTTAACTCCAAAAATAAGGAAAAGAGAACCAGGATCTTAGGGGACACGTCTTAAAACTATATCTTCAGCAATTTTATAATTTTATAGAGAAGGAGGCAGTATCGACTCTGGAGGAAGAATCGTCGGTATCACTACAGATATGGTTGCCATGGAGTGGATTTGAACCGAAACTGGGGCTATGGCTGGGGAGGTAAGGTTTTTATCCAGCTAGTTAGTAGTACCAATATAAGAACTTTTGTCTTGACTGAAATCGATGTATAATGAATGAAGTTTTGTTGGACTTTTAGCCAAATTGCCCGCCATTTCGTCTCGAGTAGTTGCAAGAAAGTTGCTCGGGCTATCCACGCATCGCGCGAGTAACATCCGGGGAGAACTGGGTACATATCTGAAAATAACTTGGGTATAAGGTCTGTATGAAGAATTCACTCTTTAACCTTGATCTTCTCTTGATTTAAAACTATTACTGATAAGCTTCGTTAAGGGAATGTATAAAGTGAAATTGATAGGGGTTTTGGAAGGTTTGTTTGTTTATCTGTGCTTGTGTGTAGTTTGTATAGAACCGCAGTTTCTTAATTCAAATATTGAACATTTTAGGTACTGGGGCTAGCAGTTATGCTTGTGATACCACATACAGGGGCGCGGCAAAATTCTCTGAAGTGGAAACCGTTAACGTCCGTAATTTTCTGAGAGATCTTAACCGTCAAGGGAAGTTGAAAGGTTTTATAGATTTCCACGCCTACAGTCAAATGTGGTTCATTCCTTGGGGATACACGAGTCGTCGAACCAAAGACTATAATGAACAGGTTTTCAATTTACGATGTTGCTGTCGTCCTTTTGTTTTATTACATGCAGTTAATTCCCGTTATTAGTTTATCACTATTAGTTATCTTCTGAAAGTCTGTATATCTTTACGGCTTTATATATCTCACTGCGAGATTTTCTCAGTGTCTGTCTGACTGACCGACTGACTGACCACCCGACACGACTGACTGACTGACTGACTGACTGACTGACTGGCTGACTTACTGACTGACTGACTGACTGACTACTGACTGACCGACTGACTGATTGACGGACTAACTGATTGACTAACTACCTGCCTGACTGACTGACTGACTGTTTGAATGATTGACTAATTGGCTTGACTAGCCCACCCATCTGCTGATAGACCGACCGGCCAGCGAACCTGCGACTGCCTGACTAACTCACAGGTCGATCGTAACAGCAGGACAGTTGACGGAACGACTAATCTATGCTTCTTCCTTGTTTAAGACAACTGCATTAGGTTTCAAACTAAAATTGAAACTCATTAAGTGGAATAAGTTAACAGTATATGATAACTTTTCTTCGTTCTTACTGCTAGATGAGAGTAGCTAAGGCGGCCGCCGTCGCTCTCAGGACGAAACACGGAACAAAATTCCAATATGGATCGTCGGCAGCTCTTCTTTGTAAGAATTAAGATTTCTCCGTTTACATTACATGTTTTTTTATTCTGTTTATGGCTTCCACAGTCACTAGTTCTCAATGCCAAGCAGCACAAAAGCTTCACATTCTCGCCCCTAGACTTTTCGCTTTTTGGACATGGCGCCGTCCGTTAAACTCAAGAGAGAAGAGCTCTGGGGTCGCGAATTAAAAGCTTTGAAGCTCCTTCATGTTTCTGTGTCATGAGCTATTAACATTTAGGGGGAAGGTGGGGCACCTAACTGAGAGACTCCAGCCAGCGATCCAAGCGTTTCAACTTTTGTCTAAAATTTTTGACCAGAAAGGTAACCCTCTCATATTATATCTAACTTCCGTTGGAAATACTACGCCCTTCTCATGAACATATATAGCTCAAATAGACACACTGTAGTTAGGTGCCCTTGTTAGGGATATTTTGAAATTGTCTTTTTCGACGGTCGTATCTTTTGTACTTATGAACTTATGAACTCTGATACCCTTTCATGTACCATTAGGATCAAAAATTTACCCCTTGAAGGGAAGACTCCCCGTAACGTCTTTCAAAGGGTATACCCCGCGAGTAGCGGGAACACTCTCGAAGAATTATTTGTTCATGTTATGTCATTCGGTTTGTTTTGTGATAACATTGTGGCGCTCGTTAATTTTATTACTGACCATGCAACTTCTCTCCTCCAGATCCTGCTGCGGGAGGATCAGAGGACTGGACATACGGCGAACTTGGTGTGAAGTATTCATTCTCGGTGGAGTTGCGTGACGAGGGCCGTTACGGTTTCTTGCTGCCACCCGAACAAATCATCCCCACGGGGAGGAGACATTTGAGGGGTTGAAAGCCTTGGTAAAGGCAATGGTGGTTTAGTCTCTGGGCAGAAAACCTGTGCTAACTCGATATTTAAAATGCAAAATAAAAGATGTTAGCACAAATGTTGCTGTCATTTAAAGTTTGAATGCCATATTAAATTCTCTCCTCTGTCGTTATGGCTCTGTCTCACAAGTACTGGGAACTACCAAATTCACGAATTTGATTGGCTGAAAACGAGTTTGAAAGCGGTCTAGACTTTCCCCCTCTAGACCGGTAATGTTTTAGAGTCATAAAGTTGCGAGCTAAAATACGAAAATCATTGACTATTTTTATCTAACAATATTCATTCATGGAAGTGCCAGAAAGCTCAAAGCGAAAACAAAAAATAAAGAGGACGAGCAAACTTTAGAAGAATTAAATTCAGCCCATCGCCGTTCACAAGCAAAATGTTAGTTAGTACAAACCAATTACATTCAACGAATTAAATTCATTTGCTCTTGTTTGCCACATAATAAACATCTTAACAACCGAGTCTGTATGTCTAGAATCTTGACCTCGGTCAAGATTCTCCCATACAGACCTTCTGGCCCCGGTTGTTCGAAAAGTGGCTAATGCTATCCACCGGATAAATCACTATGCAGTGGATAGCGTGGTTTGTTTGCTTAACATTTGTACGCTGGATACCTTTTTATCCGGTGGATAACAATATCTAGCCTTTGAACAACCGGGGGCCTGCGCATGCTCGGTTAATAAGGACTAAATACCGTTATCACAATCTCCAGCTCTATACGTATTCAGACCGAGCTTTCATTTTGCCTCTGAAAGAGGAGAATGGGGCAGGAAGGGATGCCTTTTAGGCACACAGCATGTACCTCTTAGAGTATTAGAGCTTTGAAAATGAAACGTTGTGAAAATATAGAATTTCCCAAGGAGGTAAAGTTAAATGAAGTCATAGTCCATGGGCCAGGACAGGTTCCCGGTACCACTTAGCGGGAGAAAATGTGAGTGGTATCAGAAGAAACGTTATTTGGCCATGGAAGACTTTTCAACCTCACTCGATAACATTCCTGAAAGAGTAGGCTTCATGTTTTTTTTTTTTTTCGTGCTTCATTTTTGAGGAATATTGTGTCATGGGAACAGGCTGACATTAAAACAAATATCTTAAGTAAGTTCTTTATTTAGCTTATTAATAAATCTCTTTTACAGCAAAAACTAAAATTTAGCTTAGCATAGCTTAACATAGCTTGCAGAGCCACGCAATCAAATTCAGCATAGGTAAGCGTGCTCCAAATCTCGACAGTGCACGCTGATGGCGTGAGCAAATCGCCTTGACAGAAATTTTTTTTCGGGCGAGCGCCCATTGTCAGTCAGTGCGGGAAAATATTATATTTCGCTACAATAATGGATACAATAAGAGACTCGGCCCACTAGTCCCAAAACAAACACAACTTTCCGACCTTTTCTCGTGGGCTAGAGTTCTTAAATGGGGCAGAAAAAGAGAAAAACAACGGAAAAGGAAACTCGGCATCAGCGCCGTCATGATTCGCTTCACTGTCCGAGGGTAAAATGCAACAAATTTTGACAGAAAGACACTCTGGTAAAACCAATTAAATGACAAACTGGTCTGTTTCAACCTTTAAAGGTAAGCTTAAGTTTTTCCGTTTTAAAGTTGTTAAATATAAAACTAGAGCTTTCAACAGAAAAATAATATTTCGCTTATCGCGAACAATCACTTCTAATAATGTTGTCCTTT
>JAHPZR010055879.1:0-40000 GCA_019787425.1 Platygyra sinensis | reverse complement strand
CACAGAAGAGCTCGGAAAATATCTTGAAGTAAGGACAAGAATCAGCAAAATAGTGTGTATTTTTTTTATCTCGATTCTTCACTTCCTCTCGTGACTTAAAAACAGCCGTTTCTGGTAGGAAAATTCACTTAAATCGACACCCGCACTACTGCAACAACATAAAAAAAAATGACGACGAGGAGAATTCATGGCCGATTCAACTCGAACAGTGGTTCTTGTCTTGTCTCGCCGACCAACTCACCAGCCTTTAATAGGGATCAGGTAAATTAGCCCAGTTGTCCTACTAAATTCATTGTCTATTAAGTTCCAGCATAAGAAAAAACTCGTTTCTTCGGGTAGTTTTGCTGTGTTCATATATGCCACGATGATAATTTCATAAGACAGATGTAAGTACCAACTGAAAGTTGCGGCCGGTCGGTGTACTCACGACCTCGGTCAAGATTCTCTCGTACAAACCGACTAAGCTCAGTTAATACGATGTTTGTTATATGGCACACAAAACAATTTAAATCGTTTAATTTAACTGTTTTGTACTAACTGACATTTTGCCTGTTAACAGCATTGAGCTGAATTTAATTCTCCCAAAGTTTGCTCGTAGTCAGTCAGGATTTTGCATTTTAGCCTGCAACTTTTTGCTGCACTAAACATAACCGGTCTAGATGCCGGTCTAGATGGAAAAATCTAGACCGCTTTCAATATCGATTTCAGCCAATCAAATATAATTGGTGAATTTCGTAGTTCCCAGTCCTTGTGAGACAGTGCCAAGGTACAAGCAAGTAAAACTTAGCGATAACAGGGAGTGACGTTTTCGAGTCGTCATGACACCATTATCAAGTTAAAAGATAGCGAGTAAACTTTCAGAACTGACAAGATAAACCATTCGCTGCTGCAGAAAGAGAATTACGACGCCATTTTCTAATTAATATCAACCGCACACTGTTAGACATCGATCTCATTATCTAAAACACCCAGCGGGGGTTCCCATACAAAAAGGTTAAAGATGTTCGTCGGGAATTGTGCGCTACACCCACGTATCCCGTTTTCTTATATTTTTTATTTATTTATTTATTTATTTTTTTTTACCGAATTTACAAGGAGACTAGTAGCATCTTGGCCTTTCCATATGGGAGTGACCCCCGGGAGGATTCCACACGATAGACAACGTGTAACATGGACAGCTGATTGGCTTGTACCACTCCATAGACTGCTGGCAGTCTGTTTTTCTCTCGAAATTTGTCAAATTTCAGCAGGGATTATGAGGAGGAACTATTTAGCCTAAAGGAGAATGGGGCGAAACATGGGCACAGTACACACGAGAAGGTCGTCAATCGACACTAAAACTAAGGAGAGAAAGGAGAAATAAACTTGTTAAAGCTAATGACGGCCTTTGTTTAAACCTGATGGAATGTTAATGCGTTTGGGAACTTTATGTAAAATGTTGTCAAGACCACTATAACAAATCATCAGTGCAGCTAATTTGGTACCTCTTCAAGTCATTCGGGGACGAAAATGAGATTGAGTGACTTGTTCGGGGACTTTTATTAAAATTTCCGTGAATACCTTTGTAATTTTCACAAGGGTTCACCCTAGGATCACTTATGATCATATTCTAAAGAAAATCCACGACTGGATTCCCAAACCTGAGAGAATCCGAAAACGTATTTTGCGTTTCCTTGCTAAACAGATCGTCAATCCAGGATCACTCTGATCATGGTGCGTCCAAGGCACCGAAGAATCGACACTGATGGAGGATGATTCGGTTTCTTTGATGCACCATAAACCGTGTGATAATGGATTGATGATCTATTTAATAGAGAAACGCAAACAAAAAACCCTCGGTTTTAAAAATCAAATCTTAATCTTGGTTCTTATTTTAAACTCCTCCCCCCCCACCCCCCCCCCCCCCCGCCCTTAATTCCATAGCTGTTTGGTATTCATGTTTGATTTTATAGATACTTCCAAACGAGTCGCCCATGGAACAGCAGGCCGTGCCGAGACTAAAGGAAAGTTTTAGTATCATCTCTTATTGCGCATTCCCTATTTCCTCAGTCCACTCAACGTTGGAGTTTAGAAAAATCCTTATTTCATTGTAGCTCACTGTTTAAAACTTTGTTACTTTTTTTTCTACAAAGCATCCGAAATACAACTCATCACTAGCTAACCCAAGACAGAAACTCTGTTCAAAAGTACTCTACTGACCAACTTTCAAGCTATAAACATAACTTCGACCAAGGGTCACACAAAATCGTTGAAAACTTTTTCTATTCAAAGATAGAAAGCTGCTTGAAAATCACAACGAAATGATATTCGCTGCAGCACCCTTGACTCTGAATGATATTTGACGCTGATGATACCAAGTTAATTCTGTAGACGAGATTTCTGTATTGGATAATAAGCACTTAAGACTGGTCTTAAAGGGAGAGAGTGGGATAGAGGTCGATGGAAAAGACTCCCTGTTTCCGGGGGGGGGGGGGGGGCAGTCTGCTATAGCTCCCAACTCCATGAGTAGAACTTTGCTTTACGCAGGCTGGCTCACAAATTTGTTTAGCATCCCACCCCAAATGTGACCATCTTGGGGAAAAAAATATTTTACGATAGCAAGATAGACCTTACCCCTATCTTTGTTTTAAAAAAGAAATTTCGAAAAATATTGTTTCTACGGGAAGTTATGGACAAAATAGTGTTTTCTTCACTAATTGCCGTTAATGGAATGTTCTCAAGTCACTGTAACAATCTGTCAACACATCATCATTATCTTACATACCATCCTTGTTTCGATACGCAATTTTGTCACGGCCAGACCACGCAACAATATTTTCGCGCTGTCGCCATGTCCTCAAGAAAAAAGCGAAAGCGATCGAGCTGCCCTTTTGTTCCACGGCAAGGAGAGCAGTAAAAAGAAAAAAAGGAAATTGTTTTGACATCGACAAGGATTGGGCTGACAAACTTGCCGCTAGCGACAAAGGGTCTTGTTATTCGCAGCAAGAGTACGAGGAAGTTGTGCCGGGATGATTGTATGGCGTTAATTTTGTGACTCTATTCATCACTGCTGATCATATAGACCAGAAAGCATTTATATTGTTTCCTATCTAGTTTATTACCATTCTCACCAAGCTGCTGCGCATCTCGGAGGCATTACTGCCTTGAGGGTTTCTCCCGGGGTTTCTGTTTCACTGGAGTCAGTGCTAGTTGAGCGTTTGGCTTCGCTTCTTATTCCTGATGGTATTTTTCCCGGTCGCCTTTTTCCCTTTTTCTGTTCTCTAGGCATTTCTAACGTTGTTCATAATACAAATTACCAGTCAGAGGAATGAAAACTCCGGAAACTGGGATGAAACACTTCCAATTCTACAGTAACAACTTACGTTCGGAGCGAGTGACCAACAGCGATGCCTGGTAGAACTGAAGTGTAGAGTCAAAATCCCGCGCGGAACAGTGTTTGACATCTTGTCTCGTCAGCATCTGAGCGCTATTGTTATGAAGTAAGTTGAGCTGTTTGTTTGTAAACCGCAGGTTTTTACTTTCACGCCTCGTTGTTTTAATCTCATTCGACCGGAAGAACGTCTCTAAATCTGTTTTGCTCTATTTCTCGAAACTATATTTTCAAGAAATTGGGCGCACGTTTTAAGTTCGCGTGCAGCGAATTTTCAACCGTTTTAGCTCAAATTTGGGGCGAATGCTCCTATATAATGTAGCTCAAAAACCGCGTGTCGGCATTTTTTGTTTTTCTTGTTCTTTCTAGAGTTATAAACAAATGAAGGAACAGGAGCGATATTTTTTCGAACCCCGAAGTTTAACCGGGCGTAAAAAACAAACCAGGCAGATATCAAAATTCTCCAACACGGTTTTTGAGACAAAATTTGTTAAGAACTCGGCGCAATGGTTGTCTCTTCCTTTTGATCACTTCTGACTGCACAGGAACTGAATATTGAAAGCCATGTACTTTTGCAAAACGATCGCTATATTTTGAAGGCATTTATCTTTTTTCTTTCAATAAATACTGTATGGTAATCTTCAATTATTAAGCTTTCAGAAAATATATAGTTTGTCAGGGTTTTTATTTAACGTCTCGCCTTGAAACGGTGCGAACGCGAAGTGGTCATTTGGGGTGGGATGCTACCTTAAGAGGCACGATCTGATCACGTGCGTGTCAAAAGTTCATGCAGTTGTTTCCCTAAGGAGATAGTGAGTTGACACGTTTTCCTTCAATCGGAAAACGTGTTTGAGTTGAGAGGTATAGCAAATATACTTGTAATACCTATAAAAACATTCATAAGGTTATGATGCAGCACAAAAATAGATTTTATATGCTCAGTAAAAAAAATACCATTAAGCAATTGCTTTATAGCATTTGCTAATGGAAATGGTCAAGCAAAATACACTGTGTTCACGTCACGGATACGAGTTTGCTGGTTATTTCTTGATGTCTTTCATTCTTTAGGTGCAAAGCATAGGAACGATTCATCATTGAAAAGTGAGTATTTTTTATTTTTCCACACTACACCGGGAGATTTGAAAACAGAGGTTTCGCCCTGAAAACAATAAGGCTATTTTTTAAGGCCCGTCCACCCTTCGCTGAAGGAATTTGAAAACGGCGTTTTCACTCTGAAAACGCATCAAATGTTTTCCGTCCACACTACGGCGGAGGAATTTTAAAAAAAAAGCAACAATCGCCAGTCATTTTAGATTTGCCTTTCAGAAAAACTTGGTCAGGGAAATCACGTGATTGCGGTGACGTCATCATTTTCGAAAATCTCATTGTGCAAAATGTTTTCCTTCCACACGAAAACAAGAAGCTGACGTCTTCAAATCCCTCCAGTTTGAAGAGCGTTTTCGAAAAGCTCCGTTTTCAAGACCGATAAGATTGGGCGGTGGGCCAAACCGTAAAAATTAATCGGCGTTTTAAATTTTCTCCAGAGTAGTGTGGACGCTGCCTAACAAAAAAGTGGCCAGCAACACAGCTACAGTAAAAGATACTGGTGGTGTTTTGCCAGAAACACTTTTTTGTGCGCTTGAAGATCAACAATGCCCATTTAAAGTTTCTTTTGAACGGCAATATACAATGGACTCATCTAAATATTGAAGGCTACCTGACATACACAATATGATAAGGATTGCATGTGTTATGGTTTAAACAGTACTTTAGGTCAGAATGATTTCAATACTTGGAGTTTAATTTGGTTCAACTTTTTTTACGTTTTGGAAAGGTCTCAAAAAGAATAACCTGCACACCATCCACCGCGTTAAAGGGGCTCTCTAAAAAGAAAGTGACTGGCTTTTGTTCAGGCCAAAATAAAGTACTAGTAATAGCGAGGTGGCTGTATTTACGGGGTAACCGCGAGGCCGGGTTTCACTGTTCAGTCGGGACGCAGTGACTTAAAATATTCATTTATTTCTTAGAGTGCGGCCCCAAGTTGGCGCAAAGAGCAAATTGTGGAGAAGGTAAAACGTGCTACACTTTCTTCCTTGATGGACGCCCTTTATTTGCCTATTTCTGTACCCCAGGATCGGACACCTGTGGAAGCCGTGGTGGACCTGGATATACCATCCCTCGCGACATGGCCTTGTAAAGCCAACAGAAACACGATATTTCATTAAAGCGCATCAAAAGCATGGAAGAGAACGGTGTTATTTCTATCCAATTTATGTGAAATACTTTGGAGGAGCAGTGATGCCATGGTTAGTGGGCTTCACTCCCGATCGAGCGGTCCGAGCTCGTACCCTAGCCTTTAATATTGTGTTGTGTTCTTGGCGACACTTTTTTACTCTCACAATGCCTCTTTCCACCTAGGTGTAAAAATGTGTTCCAGCAAATTTAATGCTTGGGGTAAACCTGCAATGGGCTAGTATCGCATCCAAGGGGTGGGTAGAAGAAATACTCCTAGTGGCTTCACGGTTATGAAAATGGCATAAGCTGCAGCTTGATGAGCCACTTGGCTCGTATAAGTCTCGCTTATTTCAAGTATCGTTTATTATTATTATTATTATTATTTTATTTTTTTTCCCTCGGAGAAATTAGCTATTCTTAGCTACTCTTTTAAATCCGAGATGAAATAAAGGTGATGTATGTATGTATTAGTACACATCTGCTAGCGTTCTATCATTTTCTTTTCGGTTAACAACGAGAGTCATTACAGCCGTGCATGACCGTAAGCCTATGGAAACAAAGGCACAAAGTATAAACATCAATTGATTGTCCATGTTTTGTCTCGCAAAAGTCACTAGCTATACGCTGGAAAATCTATGCCCTTCAGTTCTCAGGATGGCCAACCGTAGTCTTTATTACCTCGACCATTGGGATTCCTATCTATTTTACTGAATTACTGGCAATTTTTCTAGCCATATTAGATGTAAGTTTTTTGTAAGTATTAGTTGTAAGTTTATGTTCATGTAATATGCGCTAAATTGTTTTAACTTTGTTGTTTCGGTTTTTTGACAATGACTTAAGTATTCAGCTCATAAGCTCATAAAGTTAACATTCGTTTGAAGTAGGCGAGGGATTGTTCACTTACAGTTTGTGACTGAAGCACTTTATAGTCTCCCCTCTCTCCAGTTTTAAGTCAAAATATCATCTTCGTTGCTATTAAATAATCGGTTTTGTGTGGAAATTATGCCTTTTCTCATACTTTTTTCGAAACCACTCCTTTTTTTATTTCGTCAACATCGTTATAGTAGTAAAACCTTAAGACAACTGAGGTTTTGGAGAAGGATTTCAATATTTTTCTTTTCGAGTCTCTTTCCTTTTCTCAATGTTGAATCTATTAAAGTTTTCATTTGAAACAGGATGGGTGGAAGTTAAAATGTCTGGTGTTTCTCTATGACATTTGCTAAGGTAAAAAGTACAGAAGCTATATCCATTTCCTTTTTCTATTTCGTTTTCTGAAGTAATATCTATTTTGTTTTCTGAGAGTCTTCGAAATCACAAGATACAAAATAATTACATTGTCTCATTAATCATTTAACTTCGTATTCAGAATCATGGCTTTGATTCCTTCAAACGCCTCCTTTGCTGTTGGCTCTATCAGATGGCTAGGTAGAAGGCATCCATATTGTCATACATGCAAAGATAAATTATATATCAGTATACCAGAACCAGCCAGTATGTTTGAAGCAAATGCTAAATTACCAAACACTATGGGCCTGGTGTCAACTTTGCTATATTTCCCGAGAATTAATTTTATTCGCTTACACTGTAGTTACCAAAAAGAGAAAGCTACAGCATGCTGCTGTTTACGATGTCAAATTTAGAATGGAATAGACGGTAATGACATAACATAAATGACTACTTAGAAAGCTGCATGGCACTCCCAAGTTTTAAGAGCTGCTGTTGTTTTTTTTTTTCAATATAGTGCATTAATTTTGCTTTATTTCAAACTGTTGCTGCAGTTAGTTATCTCAGTCAAGACATCCCAGTATAAATGATCTGGGATACAGCTATGTACTGATTATTCTTAATTTAGTTGGTTAGTTGTTGCGAGTCGGCATGAGGAAGTGCTTTGAAGACTGACCTCAAGACATACGGAGAATAATAAATTTTAAACTGGCAGATACTTCAAACAACCTGTATTACGCTGTTCTGGGTAAAGGGACCTTTTACACAAGTTACATTGAGCCTTCAACTTCAACAGAGGTGTAATAGGAGGACACACAATGAAACCATCCATCAATCAATCAATCAATTTGAGCTATTCGCTCATTGCTAACATCCACTGTATCTATCAAAGATGATTTGCCAGTTTAAAAACATACAAATCACAACCAGACATTAATTTACAAGTAGTGGTGTTTGTACTGTTTTGCTGTTTGTTACTTTTTGTATGTGTGCACTTTGCAATTCAGTTGACAAAAACATATCTTGAAATTCAGTTATTATTTTCAAGTAGACGTAAGTCACATCTCCAATTTGCAATTTAAGTTGCAACTACTAAAAACAGTATGAGGTATGTTATTTGTCCAAAAAGATTTACTTCATATACCTCAGCTAGGTGAAGAGACTGATCCCTAACAGCCAAAAATGCTAGTTCAGTTTGAACATTGATATCAAATTGCCAGTGGCAATTAATTTCTGGGGCAAACTTATTAGAAGTCCTCTCAAACATATTCAAGGAAGTTGAGCAAGGCCAAAATCAAATTGTCTACAAAACAGCTGGACACATACAGTTTATTTATCTTGAATTTGTAAGTTGAACAAGAATTTGCCGAAAGTGCGACCTGGTGTCTAGGGGACCTATCAGGGAACGCGCAGAGACTTTAGCCTCCCCACGATTGTGCAAGAATAAAAATAAATTAAACAAAAAATAACTTAACAAAAGTAACGGAGTGAAAAATAGCAAACAATTGTTAATTCGAAAATGGCCAGAGTTACTGGCAAAGACAAACGCGCAGATAAATAGACAGAATGAAGCATTAGTCGTTCCAATTGTAAAATATTTTTTCGCTTCTAACCTAGCAGAGGTAAACATCTTAAATGGCTTCTTTTTCCTGCGGACCTCTTAGGAAAACACGTTGTTTTGTTATAATAATAATTATAATAATAATAATAATAATAATAATAATAATAATAATAATAATAATAATAATAATAATAATAATAATAATAATAAATGACAATTTCTATACCGCCCTATCCAAAAGCTCTAAGGCGCTTTACATTCAAGGTAAACAAAAAAAAAAGTTGAAAATAACAATTAATCGTAATCATTCATTAAAATAACGCTTAAAAAGATAAGTTTTAAGATTACGCTTAAAAGTGTTAAGATGTATACGTCATTTTATGTAATTGGTCAATTTCGATCCAAAGTAATAACTGGGTTTAGTTTATAATGCGATTCTCAAACAAATTGTTTATTAGTTTGAACCTTGATTTTTGGAAGATCATGAAGTTATTGTTTCTCTTGTTATTGTGCGTCCTGATTTTAGCTCGATCTGCGCGAAGTCCGTCTTTTGATGTCAGGCTTCACGGCTCGTCGAGCATTCCAATTGCAAGTTTTGTTGAACGCGGTCTTATTATAAAAACATTTTGTCATCGAAAGTACTTAAACCGCAGAATTATGTATAGCTCTGGTCATCAAGGAACATTCAATCCGGCGGTTATTACGAACAAAGAAGTGCACATGGTACACGGCAACATAATTACGAACGACGAGACTTAACATACCACTAGTAATGCAAGGAAGAGATATCTTAAAATTTCTCATTACTTTTCCAAACAAAATATGGAAAACCTTCTTTATCTGGTGAGTAAACTCTGCATAATTTTGGTACTTTTTTTCTGAGTCTGTTCTATAATTGAATTATTTCCAGTAGCTTTTCCATGTGACATAGTTTTTAATTAAAAATATTGGTCTAATAATGTTTCTTTTACATTATTTAAAAGAGCCTCCGCCCAAAAGAATGCGCGAAACAATCAACTTCATTAGTGAAGTAGAAGCCACAGTATCAAGTCAAGAATCACAGCCTCCTCGAATCCAACGACAAGTTGATCGTTCGACAGGCAGCGAAGCTGTAGTTAACAATTATGCACCGAAATGGAGGTAAATATCCACTACTATTCATCGACACTGAGGTGAATAATTGTTTTAGTATAAACCACACAAGCTGAATAACTAGCGGCCAAAAGAGTAACTTTACTTGTGACAATGTACCGACAAAAGCCATTTTGTTTTTCTTCGGCTGCTCGGAGGTGAATAGTGCTTGGCTAATCACCTTCGAACTAGCCAATCAGCGCGCGCGAAAATTACTATTCACTTGTGTGGTATATACTAATTAACAATTAGATTATTCGCTCTCGATTTCTATGAGGTGATAGTTGATGAGGCCGAAGGCCGAATCAACTATCACCTCATAGAAATCGAGAGCGAATAATCTAATTGTTTTAGTAGAATTCTTACTAAAGTTTAACTCAAATAACGGTTGCCAATTATTTCTCGACGTATTATTAAACTTTGGACCTTAAAAAGATCGCCCGGATTGAGTTGGCAATTAAAATTGATCAAGTCGTGCACACGCGCGCAATATTTTTTCAATAATTTCAACTTTTTTTAAGTCAAGAAACCGTAAATGTCCTTCGTTTAGTCTTCCTAGGATTTTAATTATCCATTTTCATCAAAATTTTCCTCCAAAACTTTGGCAAAACGAAAAAACGTCGCCATTTCGTAGGCGAGTTCCAGCCACTGCACACTAATGGCTGATAGTGTGCAATGGCTCAGCCAATCAGATTACAGCATTTGCATTAGTGTACAAGTAGAATTCTACTAAAGATCAATATAATGGAACCATTCCAACCTGCGGATTTCAACTTTCCAAAAAAAGCATTGTGGCAAACAGAATCGCGCACTTCAATCCAAGTGGTTTTCTACACTATAATGAGCAAAGCGATTCTGTGCTGTGGTCCATTTGCATGCAACAAAATGCAAAATCAAATCTTCGAGCTGCCAGAAGTAAGGAAGTCTGCTTTATTTTTAAAGGGTTTTCAAACTGGAAAAAGGCGTTGGCGCGATTCAAGGAGCATCAAGTGTCTGAATGCCACAAAATAGCTATTGACTATGAAACAAACCTTTCCAGAACTTGCGGAAATATGTGGGAAATGTCCAGTGATGAAGCAAAAAAAACAATGGAGTCTAACCGTATATGCTTCATCAAAGTCATTGAATGTTTGCACTATCTTGCCCGGCAAGGACAGGCTATGCAGGGTGATACCGATGATGAATCAAACTTTATTCAGTTACTTAAACTAAGAGAGAAAGACCAGCTTCTTCTTTTAAAATGGTTAAAGAGGAAAGAAGACAGATACACCTCACACGAATTCAAAATGAAATAATTGCCATCACGGCGAATCATTTCATCCGTGATCTGGTATCGGAAATTAGGGATGGCTTTTTCTCAATCATATGCGAAGAGTATACAGATATCAGTAACAAGGAACAACTAACCATCTGCATTCGATGGGTTCACAAAATGTTAGAAGCCCACGAAGATTTCCTCGGGTTTTACAGAGTACCTGACATCAGCGCGGAGACTATAGCGTCGGCTATAGATGTGTTATTAAAACTACACTTATCAGTAGTTAATTGTAGGGGACAATGCTATGATGGAGCCAGCAACATGATAAGACATAAAACTGGTGTGGAGAAAAGAATCCAGGACCTCCAACCAAAGGCTTATCCTACCTACTCACTGTCATGGACACTCACTCAGCTTAAGTGTAAAGGACACCACAAAAAACTGTAAGTTGTTATCAGACACTATAAACACAGCAAAAGAAATCGTTTCCCTCATAAATTTTTCACCAAAACGACAAAATCTCCTGGGGGAAATAAAAGAAGACCTAGAGGGCCCTGAATCTGAAGCCAAGGGCATACTTGGCCTTTGCGACACTAGATGGACAGTACGCGCAAGCTGTTTTCAGTGAGTCCTAGACAATTATCCAACTCTTCTTCAGGAGTGGACAATTTCCCTTGATGAGAAACTCCAGTCCGATAGACGTGGAAGGATCATTGGATGCCAAGCGCAAATGAACACTTTTGACTTCTTCTTCGGGTTGAATTTAGGACAGCGGCTGATTTCTCACACAGATAACTTATCAAGAACCTTACAGCAAACAAAGATGTCAGCTCTAAGTGGCAAACGAGTAGCTTGTCTTACAACAGACGTTCGGCAGAAGATGCGAAAATACGAGCTTCAGATCATTTTATGATGCAGTTTTACTGAAAAGTAAAAGCTATCCCTCCATGAGTGGCCGATGTTACCAAGGAGAACTCGCACCCCAACAAGAATTGAAAGTGGCACTGGAGAGCCAACATATCCTGTGACCGCACAAGACAATTACAGGCGAATATACTTTGAAGCTATTGACTTGATGATGAACGCTATTGACCAGCGGTTTGACCAGTCAAGCTTTGATACGTATGCAAAGATGAAGTCTCTCTTAATTAAGGCCCTCAATTCGCAGGACAAATCAAAAGAGCTAAATTTTACTGATGGAAAAACTGTACAACGATGATGTTAATATTTCAGTGTTAACCGCCCGGATGGAAATTTTACAAGTGCTACTGAAGGATGGTGATTATTTATGTTTTGACGACATCATGGTAGAAATTAAAGAGCTACCCAACCCAGAACGGGAAATCAGATAAAAGAAGTTATCACGTTACGTAAGGTGATTCTCGTAAATCCGGCAACCAGTGCAGCCGGTGAAAGATCCTTTTCGACTGCCCGGAGGCTAAAAACATGGCTCCGTTCAACAATGAGCCAGGAACAATTTAGTAACCTGACAGTTTTAAACATGCACAAAGAAAGAACGGACAGGCTTTCCACCATTGACATCGCAAACGAATTTACCGACCGCAACACAAACAGAAAGCGTAATTTTGGCACTTTTCGAGTAAATGATGAACAGTAACTTTAATATCATTCACTAAATTATTTTCAGTTACCGTTTTGTTTTGCCATGTAAATATTTTGCATGAATAATGAAACAATTATTGAACTCGGCTTTCGTATGATGTGAAGATGTACAGATCTCGGAGGGTGCTATCCACCGGGCTCAAGCCTTCGGCTTTGGCGGATAACCCCCTCGATCTGCATAACTCCTCATATCATACTCAGCCCCGTGCAATAATTGCTCGGTACTTATAGAGCGTTGAGTTCAAGGCAGCTCAAGCAAAATCGTTGGATTTCTGGCTTATTTATAGTAATTGAAGGTTGATATTAGTGTTATAACATAACAATCTATGATATTTCAATTTAGAGATGGTGAATTTTCAGACCCGATAGCAACATCACTGAAGATGTGGAAAAAAATCAATAGTTTTATCATTATAATAGCATTCTCTGTCACTTTAGAGAAATTGAATAGACATCCACAAGCATGCCCGCCCCCCACCCAAAAAAATTTCCTTCATGCATTCTTCTAAGAAACCAAATTTGTAAAACATACCTTTATTATTCATATAGCGCAAAATACATTGGTATATGATCTAATGCGCTTTACATTCAAATGGTTATGATACCACAGTGAAATGGATAAAAAAATATCATGATAGCTCTTTTAAATAGTTAGTAAATGGATACGAGGTAAAAAAATATTACATCAATGCTAAAATATTATAGGTTATAAGCCAAAGGCTAATTTAAAATAATGAGTTTTTAACCGTGCCGTAAAAGTTTTGAGACTTCCCAAGGCTCTCAACTCGTCTGGAAGGGCATTCCACAGGGTCGGTGCGGCTGCAAAGAACGACCTGTCTCCTGTTGTCTTCTCGGTCTTGTTGTGTAGACCGAGCAGTAAACGTTTTGTATTTGATAGCAGGTTATAATTTGACTGTGGCTTAAGTCTAATTAATTGATGAATATATATGGGAGCACTACCATGTAGAGCTTTGAATGTTGATACAACCAATTTAAACATTATACGGTATTTAACTGGTAGCCAATGCAAGTCTTTCATAACGGGAGAAATGTGATCAAAACGCGTGGTATTGGAGATGAGCCTTGCGGTAGCGTTTTGAGCCCGTTGCAACTTGATAATATAACTGGCTGGAAAGCCGTACAGTAGTCTAGGTGTCCAATTGCTAATGCTAAGATTACTAATTGTGCACTCTTGTACGAAAGGTACTTTGTAATACGTCTGATTTTGTGTAGTGAGCAAAAGGATAGACTACATGTTTTAGTAATATGAATGTTAAAATTCAGTCAGCCGCGAGTGAAACCAGACTCCGAGATTTCGAGCCTTGTTTACAATAGCAACACTAGTATCACTAACAGTTAGAGTACGTAAGTTGAGTTTACTTAGTTGTTGGCGGGTTCCGATCAACATGACCTCAGTTTTGTTCTCGTTAAGTTTCAATTTGTCAGCTTGCATCCACGCCCTTATGGGGCGAATACCGTCCATGGAATGTAATGCCTCTGCTTCATTAAGGGAGTTGTCTGGGTTGAAGAAAAGATAAAGCTGGGTATCGTCAGCAAATGCACGTGCGTTGGGCAGGTACAGCTTGATGACCTCGAACAGCTTGCTGGCATAGGCACTGAAGAGTAGGGGCCCGAGACACGAACCCTCAGGAACACCAAATGCAAAGGGATGACAATCCGATGTCTCTCCATTCACCGACACGCACTAGCTACGCCCAGATAGATACGATGAGAACCATGCGAGAGCAGCTTGGCATGGTCAACATTGTCGAACGCCGCACTCAGATCGAGCAACACGAGAATTGACACGTGTCGCTTGTTCATGCTGGACAAAATATCATTTACAATTCTCAGTAGTGCTGTTTCCGTATTGTGCCCTTTCCTTCAGGCAGACTGAAGCAGTTTGTTGTCAGTCGTGTGACTATACACTTGGTCGAAGACAGCCCTCTCGGTAATTTTTGAGACAAACTGAAGGTTGCTAATAGATCGCACGTTTTCATAGGTCACGTCCTTAGCACATTTTTCCGGAGCGGGTTGACAATCGCTTGTTTCCATTCAGTGGGAAAGTACGAAGCAGTTAGTGAGGTATTGACTAACTTTGTGATGACAGGAAGTAGAACATCACGCGTCTCCGTACGTCCAAAATATTTACCGGATCAAACTAAAATATATATTTTTAGGAATAGTTCACTAAGAGCTATCTTGAGAATTTTTTTTCAGATTTTTCGTTTCTTCGCTGTTGCACGGCCCGATTGAAAATTAGTGACATTAGGGAGCTTAAGGTCTCGGTAAAGGAAAACGAGATGCCCACAGGAAAAAAATCTAGTCGCGCGAGTATTTTCGCTACGAAGGCAAGTTTTATATCAAATTAAAGCTAAAAGACTAAATCACCTTATAAGAGATTTTATTTTATCGAATTTCAAAAGGCGCTTAAGTTTAAGTAGGGAGCTTAAGCACACGCGTTTTTGAGACGGAGACGTCAACCGGAAGAGAACATTTTGCGTGCCATGACAGTGGGGTCTCCTAGATTCTTATACTACCCATCTCTAATGGAGTAAAGATACTTAACAATATAAATGTGGTTGTTTCAAAACGAAAGGGAAAACAGCTCACTTCCGGTTGCCGTCGGCGTCTCAAAAACGCGCGTGCTTAATTAAGGTCCCTAAGTCATTGTGACGCGTGCAGATTAACTGCTCAGCTGATTCGGTGTCGCTGAAGAACGATAACGGTTATCTGAAAATGGCAACTTTTTCAAGACAGCTTCTGATTTGCCTTGTTTTCGGTTTCTTTATTTGCGGTATCCACTGTCCGCCACCGAAATATCGTAAGTATTATTAACATTTTTTTTAGTGTGAAATCCTCTCGTTAAAACAAACTTACAGACATTTTACAAATACGTTAAGTTTTATCCAAAGAAGAAAAACGCTTTAACTGCAAAGGCACGTGCATTTGACCAGAATAGATACAAGTTACATTTAGGAAACAGATACAGTTATGGAAATTTCATATAAAACCGTTAACAAAGTTACGAGTGCGAGGCGTTCAAAGCGCACGTGTATCGCAACGTTAAAATACTAGGTAAAAAATTGAATTCACCAAGTTTGAAAGTCGTAACTTGCTTAGCAGACGTCCAGTTAATTTTTCTAATTTTCCATACATTTGTCTGTAAATTTGAATAGGTAGACAAACGTCTAGATGCGGTTCGCGGAAAAAAAACACGTTCACTATGGAAATAAAAGAAAGTAGTTCAGCTTAAAGGAAAGCTACATCCTTCAAACTTGGTGAACACAAGCTTCTTATTTTTTTAATGTTTTGATTTACAAATTGTGAAAAACTCAATTTTGGAAGAAGTTATTTGCTATCTGATTCCCACACAAACGCTGTATTTTTGACCTTCTTGCCTACCCGTCAAGATGGCGTCGAAAACCGTGATAAGGTCTATTGAATATTGAATTCTTAACAGACAGTTAAGTGTTGCGAAGAGAATAAAATTGGATATGATATTCTAAAAGTAAGCAGTCCATGTTTTAACCTCTGGTTTTGCAGTCTAGTCTGGTAAGACGTTTCTTTATATTTTGCACTTCGTTGAGAGTTTTGTTTATTTTATATATTACCGTATTGTAGTGTGCTTGTATATTGCGTTGTTGTATATTACTGGCATGCGCACGAAAAAGTGGTCGGAGTGAAGGATAGCATTGCCGTTATTTAACGAGAAAAGAATAAAGAACAAGTTTCTTTTAATCGCCAACTCAATAGCTGGCGACTATGATAACTCAGGTGAACTTCACTACGGCAGCACTCCACATATCATCAACACCTTCGATCGAAGACTCGTGGTAAAACAATAACAATTCATGTTCGGTTCCCAACACCACGTGCGCTGGCCGCCATTTGAGTATGGCGGGAAACCGAAGTTGAACACTAATATACTGTTGTGACAAGATTACATCGAAAGATTACATCCGAAAATTACCTCAGAAAAATTAAACGAATCGAATACACAATTCTCGTAGCGAAATGGCGAATGTCCTACCACCATTTCCTTCATTTTCCGTTCACGAAGACAACGGTTCAGTCGGCCCACGTTGGAAGAAATGGCTGAAACATTCCGGAATGTACCTTGTCACTCATGATGTGAAGGATGCAACACCAAGAGAGCGCGGCTACTATACTCCACTGGTGAAGAAGTCAGCGACATACTTGAAACTCTTCCCGATCAAGAAGGCGAGAAGGACTATGCGAAAGCAGTTGGCTGCTTTGAATGGTTATTTTCAGAAAAAGTAAACAAGACCTACGAAATTTACATGTTCAGAAATGCTAATCAGAGTTCCAATGAAATGCTAGATTCCTGACTGAGTATTGCACACAGCTGACGCGTCTGGCTCAAGCATGCGAGTTCGACCACAAAGTCGAAGAAATTAGGTCGCACAAAGTCGCGTCCTGTTTACCTTCACGATTACGGCGAGGTACTCTCCAGGAAGATTTGAATCTCAAAGAATTACTCGACCATGGCCGTGGTCTAGAAATGTCCGAAACGCAAGCCAAAAGGCAGCGAGGAACAGGAAACGTCCAAGCAATAAAGGAGGAAAAGCGAAAACCTAAAAATAAGAAGTGCTACAGGTGTGGAGAAAACCACTTATGTCCAGATTATACGCACGTATTGTTTAATTAGTACTTCCTTTTTTTGCAGGGTTATTTGGCATTTTCATATTTAACAATTATTCCATGAGCGCGCGTTGGATATGAGATGATAGGGAGTTTACGAAACCACGACGGCGACGGCGAGGACAACGTCGACAAAAAATGAATTTATCGTTTATCTTCGAATCTCACGATACTCTAAAATCACTTACTTTGTTTATTACCGTCAAAACTATCACAAAACTAAATCCGGAACACAGCGATAAATTTGAAAAATAAAATAAAAATTTGGCCGTCGTGGTCCACGTTCTCCAGACGACGCAAGATTTGGTCATTTCACGTTGTTTCGCAGAGGACGACAAAGAAATGTACAAAGAGTTATAACGCACGTTCACAGCTATTGTTCTGCTCATTAATTATTTTGTTCAGTGCCGTTGTCGTCGCCGTTGCCGTCGTGGTTTCGTAAACTCCCTGATAGATAGCCAACGAGGCGACGAGACATTATTAACAGGTTATTTTATCTCGTACGGTCTGCTGATGAAAATCTTTTCTGGTGTCATCTTTTAGCGGCCATTGAAACCTCACGGGCCAGTTTACTGGTGACGTCATAATGGCGCAATCGCATGGCTGCAAAAACAAAGTTGACCTCTCCCTCCTGTCGTAAAAGTAACCGAACGTGTTGTTTCTTGAAGTTGACAGCTGTCCAAGTTCTTGTTTCTCGATTGGATCTCGGGCGTAAAGAAGCCGGTTAGAGCTAATCCAGGATTAAAAGTTAACTGAAGTATACAATTTTCTGGTACAAAGATGGTTTTTGCTGCTTATGTTTTGTGTTGTTTGGGATTATCCAATTTACTCAGAAGGCCAAACAATGTAATCAGAAAACCTCACCGCAGTGCTCCTCCTTGAAATTGTCCGTTTTCAAAACTGTTTTTCCTCCATACTAAAACACGAAGTCGTTCTCAGTTGGTTCTCAATTTCCTCCGGTTTGAAGTGCGTTTCGAAAAGCGTCGTTTTCGTGGCGCGGGATAATTGAGAACAGTAGGCCTAACCGAAAAAAAAAAAGGTGCTGCGTTTCCAAATTTCCTAATGTTGAGGAAGCCTTAGTTTTTTAGTGCACATGACTAGAATTATATTCGTAGTTTGACAAATGCAAAAATACTCATTAGAGAACGAAAAAAATTTTGCAGGAATGACGTTTAATATATTATACAGAGCTATATTTGCAATTAATAAAATTTCATCAACGGCGAAGTACTCAACCATGATCATAGTATAGAGTGAATATTTCGTTGTTAATCAAATTTCGTTAACGGTGATGATTTCTGGCCATGTCAATGTCCCCGGCCAGTGTTTGAACCCGGGCCGGGCCGCTCGCTCCGGAGCCGCGATCGAGCGCACTAACCATGAGGCCATCGCGCCTCTCTTAAGAAAAGAAATCACGAATATTCCGTGGTTATTGCGTCTTCCTCAAACGGAGATGTTGGATGCTTCTAATCGACTACAAAGACCTACAAAACAGCTTTTAACAGCTTTATTGGGGGAACAATAAAACACAGTAAAAGGAATAGAAAACAAACGGCGGTTACAAACATTATCCATAGACAACGCGTGATAATTTTTGTAGCCGCCGTTTGTTTTCTGTTCCTTCTAAAGTTGAAATGGCCGAAGAACAAGAGTATTTAAAACACAATAAAATACTTTTCTGGTACTTCATTACAAGATATATCCATTTTTTTCCTTTCTACTAGTTTTCAGAGATGGCACAAAAATGAACGTTAATCTTAAAAACCAAACCTTGTCGTTTCAGGGTAGTCGCCTACTCAGTACTATGTTTATGTTTGTATACTATGTTTAAACTATTTTTAACTACCATTACATCGTGTTGGTTATAATTGCAGTTAAGCTAGCGCTTTCATCAGTGCTTATCGGGCTAATCTCTCTTTACTAGCCAAAAAATAAATGTCCTAAGTTGCCGAGTTTGAAAACCTCGCGATCTCAGGTCCGCACTCTCCTTGTTTAAAACTTTCCGCTGACGAAGAATAGCAGCGCCTGTCAACAGCGCATAGAACGAAGTCAAGGAATACATTTCGTTTCACTTCATCAATTTTAGAAGACTTACACCAGAAAGAAGCTAAGTGAATCAGGGTAAGGCCTTTGCATTCAGAAGTAAGTTCTAAGATCTCTTTGATCTCTTTTTCTGCCGTACAGGTGTAGTAACTCACTCAAGTAGTCAACTTATGTTGGCAGATTTTCTCACAGTCATTTTGTGCAGGCCAGGAAATTTGCTTAATTACTAACACATTGTATTGGTCGCGTCTTGGTCATCAACTTAATCACGGTATTTCCTGTTTGGAAAGCACATTTCAAACCTGGTCTTCTCTGTATGGTTGTTTGCGCAGCTTATGCCTCCCAATTATCGTTTACCTTAACAAGTTACGTACAAAGTGTTTTCTAACAGAGGGCGTTTCGTTTGCTTACCGACGCGATACTGTTTGGTCCGTTAAAAAGAGAGAGAAGCGCATTTGAAAATTAAAAAAAGATACAAAAAAATACATGCCCACGCTTACGCTTGGCCGTTCAATTTTACAATTCAATTATATCTAAGAAATGTACTTTCTTCGGTGTCTGCAAGTTGAAAACCAGTTCGTTGCGTTTGTTCAGCGTCGCCATTTGGGGGTTTGATATAATTAAAATACTTCTCCTCAATACATAAATTGCATCGCTTGCTGAGGTTTGGAATACGCTCTGGCCTTTGCGAGGATCTTCCACGACATTGTAACTTGTTCCTTCTTTTCTTTCAGTTCCCACAAGTATTTGCTTAGCTCGGTGTCCATTACGCTTTTTGTCGTGCTTGAATGACATTTGGTGGTTGCGCCATCTAGTTTTGAATTCTGTGGCTGTGAGACCCACAGATGTCTCTCTTCTTCTCACGTGTAGTGGACAGCTCTGTTTTTGTGTATATGGTGATCGTTAAAAATCAAAAACAGGACGCCAAAACAATATACGATAAAACGGCACTGCAAAGTTAGAAAATATGGTCTAAGAACAGCGTATACTTTACCGTACCAGTACTCTGGTGTAGAAATGACTTTAGTCTTGAAAACAGTGCTCTCTACCCGGGACATCTAATAGTAGAACATTAAAACTCCAAAAAAACGTTGTAAGATTTTGGTGTAGTTTTACTACGACAGCGACAAAGTTTCTTCATGCAAGATAAACTAGTTCTAGGGTAGGGGTACGGGCTTTTGGAGTCTAGACTAGAATAGGATTGCCAACATGAAGCTGATCATGGTCTAGTATAGGTAAGATGTGCCAAGATCCATGTGGCTCACCTCTACCCAGGTTCCTAGTGGACCCCATCCCTTCCTAATGATTTTACAGAAACAACTCAACGAGGAAAACGCTGCGCTCAGACCAAGAGCAAACTAATACACTTGGGATTCCAATTTCACATAGCTGGATTAGTTTTTAGCAACTATTCACCGAAAACAGTGGCAGGTGGGTAGCGGTAGATATTTAACCCGAGCCGCGAAGCGCGAGAGGTAAATATCACACGATTAGCCACCGGCACTGAGGGCGAATAGTTGTTTTAGTATTATACTAAAAACAATGAGGATGGATATACACCCACAACAAATTAATTGGAATTGATTTCTTCACTTGTCACGGGATGCAAATGTGCGGACGCCATTTCCCCGAGTTTGCTCGGAGGTAAATAGTAGTTGACTGAGGGCTATTCGGAGTTTGACGACAAAAAAACTCAGCGCGCGCCGTCAACGCAATCCACTGGATTTTTAGGTATATACTAATTTACTGATATCAATCTAACACCTTTGGTACGTGTCTTAAGGACCATAGTCCTGTTTTTCAAAGCTCACAGCTTTCCTCAAGCTACGCTCTCGGAAAAACTGTATTGCTTCTCTGGAAACAGCATAATGTCCGCGGACAAAATGATCTTTAGCATGTTTTTGGAGAGGGCGCCCAAATGAAGGCTATTGTTTATTAAAGGGCCAGAGCAGAACCCCAGGAAAGTACCAGCAAAGTCTATGGAACGATGAGGTCAACGACTCGAGACAAAGTAATAGGGACTCAAGAGTCTGACGCGGTAGTGTGAGTGTATTTTTTCCACGTACAAAGTTCCCTTGAATCTGAAGAAACCTGAAAATAATAATTAAAGGAGCAGTGTCATGAAGATTTTGCTGTTTTAGGTCAATAGGCTCTTTGCAGTTTAAGTCCGGCTTGTGCTTTATGCCTATGCGCCTTTAAGCATGAGCGAGCATTGTCTTCCATTGCTTGTGCGAGATAGTTATTCAAAATTGGATCCGTTTTAACTCTCGCTGGAATTTCAAAGCGAGCCCGAGCTATTGTCATGCAAGTCTTAGTGAAGGAGCGAAGAGCTGCGGGAGTTGACTGCACGAAAGGTGGAAAAAATAATACTTGCATTGGTCGGAATTCCGCAAAAACTCGGCTGGGCAATCTTAAAGTGTCAAACAAATAAAGCCATATGAATACTTATTTCCTCACACATTGCCTCTCAAAATTTTACTTCTAAAAGAGTCAAGGCCATACAAAGGGAGCGCCGAAATAGCTACTTTTGAAGCCAAAAAAACCGCATGCGTAATAACAGTCACATTTTTTTTATTGACTTCTCATCTACCAAAGCCATATGAATACTAAATTGTAAACTGATTAGTTATCCCACAAAGGAAGAATTTTCGAGCAGTTCTGCTCAGTTTTGGTCGATTTCTTTTATTGTTTTCTGTACATTTCCCTAATTGCCTTTCAAATTTAGCGCCGCAAAGTGCGGAAAAGTCCTAGATATGTCGTTTCATTGTGCGCGATGGATGCGAAGACACCTAGCTTTTTATAAAGTTGCCAAACAGCGTGACAATGCCCCTTTAAGTAAGATAGAAAAACACAAAAGAATTGATAATAAACCCTGAAGGAACAATAATTAAGATGCACAAACGTAACCCTGGCGTAATTCCTTCAAGCATGACTTGCTGACTTGATGTAATGCAATGTTCCACTGGAAATGTACAAGTGTTGCCTTGTGATGGGACTCCTTATGTCCATCACTGAAATAAAATAGTTTAATTCTTCTGTTGTTACTATTTTTGATCAACTAGCTCAAAAGAGTTGTTCTCATCATTCGGACTGCCCGCATGATCAAGGAAGATGTGACGATGGATACTGCCGTTGTGTTGGAATGTACACTGGCAACGGAGTCTTCTGCAGAAGTAAGAAACGAAACATTCACGGAAATGACTGGACAAGACGCGTGAACAAAAAATTAGTAGTATCTTTTGGCTGCCACCCGGTAGCAGGTTTATTTTTTTTCTATGATAATTTGGTTTTATCAACTGAGTTGATAATGTGAATTGGCCACCGTAAAGAGATTAATACGCATCCTCAGTAGAAATACTCCAAGTCACTGAGGATGTGTAATCTCTTTACGGTGGCCAATTCACATTATCAACTCAGTTGATAAAACCAAATTATCATGTAATACCCCTACCGACGTAGCACCATAGTTTCTTTAGAAACTTACCCCCTTTACTTATTTTTTTCTATTCTTATCTATTCTACTAGAGCTTGAAACCGACTTCTAGACAATAATAATAAATGAGAGCAGGCCTCCAATCACCTACTGGTGGTGTTAAGGAGGGTCCTATGAAAACAAAGGTTTAAAAGTAGAACTAAGGTTATGAAAATTACTAAAGTTAAAACTATTTAAGTTGGCTTTTAAAAATCCTTATTGGCATAAGTTTCTTGAGCTTACTCGGCAGTGTGATTCGAATTCTGTTCTTGGCGTGCTAACATTGTGTTTTATCTCAATGGGAATGAAGACAAATCTGCAAAAACATTTGAGTTTTAGTTCACGGTCGTGATTGTTGATAGACCAGAAATCGCTTTTAACTTGCACCTGAAGTATTTATTTCCTCGGCTGGAGCAGAGAAAATAGAAATAAATAAAAATTGATGCATCTATCAGTGAGCATAGATACACCTGATTTTGCTCTCAACTTCTGGAATCAGCCGGCATCTTTCACCAGATATGAAAACCATCATGTTGCAAAATAACTACATACATGTTTATGTGCTTTGTCTTATCAGAGGGAGTATCTTGCCCGAAGAGGTTCAGATGCCCAAAGTACGGTTTGTGCATGAGCGATCCTCTGCTTCCTGATCATGGAGTATTCTGCATGTGTGATCTAGGCAAGAAGCCATGGTGGCAGTTGGTAAAGTGTGCAGGTGAGTGATGTCCATACAGAGCATGGGAAACTACAGTGATAAGATGTTGATCTTAATAGCTAGGAAAATGGCGCTATTCGAAGCGATTTTCCTGTGACAACATTTCACGGAGATGCAGTACAGCAAATTGGATAAATAGTAGCGATGTTGGGTGAAAGATCATGCTGAAGCAAGAACGTTTAGGGTTTTAGTGGACTGTGACATCCAGGACGTTTCAGAACCACAGCTCGGTTGGAGCTCTAGCCGGCGTCAACGCACTGTGTCATAAACCTAGCTAGCTGAGAGTACATAAGAATGTTGTGCCGCATAGCACTATAAACACAAATTGTGGAACAGGGACTTAACTCTGAAGTGTAAATTAAAGTGCTAATTGAACCCATGAATTGACCACTGGGGGTTAGCCCTAGTAAAGGGAATCACGGAACCACACGAGGTAAAGAAAAAATCTTTCACCTCGGTGGGAATCGAACCCACGACCTTCGGATTGGATCTACCGTTACTCTGCCGACTGAGCTACGAGGTCGGACTTTCTCTGTCTGACTTTCACAGTGCCTCTAGCTCTCCATCCGAGTAACGACTGGCTACACTTGAAATTAATGCTGGAAGCTTTTCCAGGTTGGGGAATGGGGGCCGCGAAGTGAGGGAGTAGAAATACTCCTGGTCACTGAGGATGCGTAATGCTTCAAAAACCAAGTTGAACTACAGCGTATATGAAACACTAGTTCCACTGGAAAGTCCTCACTTAGTATTCTCCTAGCACCTTGGAATAATTGTTCAATATTCTCAATTATTCTAGATTGCTTGAAGGACGCAGACTGCAAGCAGAACGGTACCATATGCACCAAAGGAGATTGCACGTGCACGGACAAAGCAATGTACCGCGACCCACCATGCACGTGCAAGGACGGACTTGTAATGGGCAAAGGCAAATGCGAACCTGGTAAGAACGTCACACAATGTACGCAATCAACATCAGCTTCATGACATCAATAATAATGATGCTACTGTTTTATGGAATATAAAATCCTCCACATATAATTTAGAGTGGCTCAAAACAAATTCCAGCAGTCACATTTTGATGGGCCAAGATAACCAGTCTATCACTTGATGCTACAATCATATCATCAAAAAAAAACTGAACAATTATTGATGAACGCGTTATCATTTTCGTGACGCAATGGGCTACTATAACAACACTATGATCTGCTAATAACACCCTTAATTAAAGCTTTATGGGATAATTCAAAAACGGCATTGCGATTTTTTTTAAATCATCAAATTTAATAAGCATGTTAAGGCGCAAGTTTTGGCAAAGGGTTCAATAAATTTGAAAATGGGGTTAAAAGCCACCTTCAAGTTTTGAAAACTTAAGATGGCCTCATGGTTGCTAACATGGGATCGTACAGTATGTGGAAGCAGAGGGGCCAAAGCGAGCTGGGCGTTAACAATTCATTGTGTATATGCGAAATTTACAACACTTCACAAAGCCTCAAGATTCACAACAGCAAGCTTTTGATAATGAGGATGGAATTTACGTGAAGAACAATTTTCTGGGATATTTTTCACATATCTTGAACTGCAATTGGATTCTAGCCAATTATACTATATCTCGTTCAGTTCACACACTAAGTCAATAAACTCATAATGTTGACATTTGATTCTTTTAGGGCCTCTACATGAATGCCAAGCTGACAGTGATTGTGATTCTCGGGCGAAGTGTATTAAAGGAAAGTGCTTTTGTGGAGGAAACAGCACCGGAAACGGGAGATACTGCAGAGGTAATTGCTATGATCATTCAAATCGTCTACACGACAGTGAAGGAATTTGAAAACGGAGGTTTCACTCTCAGGAAAACGTATCAAATGTTTTCCATCTGCACTACGTCGAACAAGCGTTAAAAAGAATAATCACCGGTCTTTTGGATTTCTGTTTGAGAAAAACTCGCACAAGGAAATACAATGAAACTTCTTATCCTGACACAGTTTGCGTTCACGGGTAAACGAAAAGCAGGCGTTTTCAATTCCTCTGGTTGGAAGAGCGTTTCCGAAAAGCTCATTTCTGGTGACGGACTTCTCAGTACGTTGGCAGGTCTACATCAAGCTTCTGGGGCTTCACATGCAGCAAATGGCTCATTCCCTTTGTGATACTCGCATACAGTCCAAAATGATGAACAAAACTACTATGATTCCCTCCAGGCGCCTCCACCTCACAAAATTGTTCAAGAAAGAAAAATCACTCACAAGAAAGATAGAAAATTCAAATAATACTTCTTTCATGTAGGACTCACTGTAGTCCATATGTGCCTTAGTTATCTTATTATGCCTCGTATTCTTTGTCTTTACGTAGACTCAACACCATGCCAAGTGGGGCTCCATTGTAATATGCATTCTAAATGCGTTGTTGATTCCCTGATACCAGACAATCCACATTGCGTCTGTAGCGAAGGTTATAGAAAGACTGACGACGGAATGTGCGTTGGTACGTTGCCCGACTGACTCAAAACTCAATAATACTTTGTTTTTATTTTCTTTTAAAAGATAAGAAGGAAGCAACTGAAGGGTCAATTTACTGAGAAACTCATACTCACGCTCAATTTTGCATTGTGGTGAACTTGCAGCTTCTCTTGCAAATGCCAAAATAATTCTGACAAGGAAGTTTGAGAAATTGTTGTTGCCTCAAGTCGAAACTTCTTATCTCATATCCAATAATCTTTTTTTATCTGAATATTTGATGTAAATAAAATGATTTTAATTACCCTTAGGTCTCAGATTCTAATGAATCATTTTGTCGTTTGCTTCAGAAATAACTGAATGTTTCAGAAAACAAGGTCGGGATTGTCCCATTGATCAAATTTGCGACAAAGTCTCTGATGGTTCTTACGAGTGCACTTGCATAAAAGGCTATGAATTCAATACTTCAGAAAGCGTCAGCACGTGTCAAGGTAACAACTTACAGTTAAGAATAATAAATTAGCATCAGAAGAAGTAACTAAGCGTGAATGTCTCCAATATTTTCACAATGATTTAAAGACAGTTTGGCAAGATATATTCTCAATCTCATTCACAACTCTTCATGTTTGAACAAGGGAAATTATCCCCGGTAAGTAAGTTTGGATGTCTGAGCAATTAGCATAGATTTGGACGATTTTGTTTCTTCGTTTTCTCCTTAGTTTTATCTCCTCAGTTTTAGTTTCTATATATCAAACAGTCTAGTCGCTGTTTCATCGGCTATCGAAACACCTAGGACTTCGTCAAAATACTTCTCTGCGCGTGGTATTTTCACTTATCTTCTAGGTGATAAGTGGATAAAGATGCTGAATTTTTATCTTCTCAGTGTTTGAATTGAGCAATAGACCAAAAGTTTCTATAGTTTATGTGAGTGATAGACTTGTTTATCACAACTAAATGCCGCAGCGGAAATTCCACGCCACGCCCTGCAAGTACAAGCAACCAGTTGCCATATTAGTAGGCATTTCCTTTGCGCTCAGCGAGCGATCAACGTTTTTAGAATTTAGTACAAATCTGTTTCTTTTTTGTTGTTGTTGTTTTCTATTTACCTCCCTGTTGGGAGGAGCATCGCGTAGGGTCTTAGGCAATAAAGACCCAATTGAGTTGGTGTGTATTTAAGGCTGTTAAACCACGCGCGATGTTGAAAGAACACGAGAAGAATTCGTAAATCATGAGCCGCGCGCTGGCGAGTCATGTACGAATCCTTCGAGTGTCATCCCAAGTGATTCATCAGTCTATAAATATAGAAACTCATGGTATATTGCTTTTATTTCATATTCAGAAGACGCGCGATTTTTCCATGAGTAACTGGCACAATTAATCATAGCTGATTGACCAGTAACAGCGCGTGCATTGATTTGGTTATTATATAAGTAATGGTAATAGGACTGAGTGGAGTCCAATTCGGTCTGTAATCATACGAGTGATAACAAAATCGGACGACGCGCAGCGGGAGTCCGATTTGTTTATCACGAGTATGATTACAGACAGAATTGGACGACACGAAGTCTTATTACCAATTAATCATAAAAATTACAATTTCCGAGAAAAGAAGAATAGCAAAGTTATGAAATAAAGGGGAAATTTGCATTTAATGTCGCTCTGAAATCGGCAACAGTCAAAATGGATTTGCTGGTTGCCAAGTGACGAGCGAAAAACAAGTCTTATGTCAGTCAGAAACGCAACCATGCATGAAAACGCTCAACTGCGCAGAACTTTGCGGAATTTGGTTAAAATTCCGAACGCTTGCCAGGGCAGTTTCCCCAGCAAGATTCAAGGTTTTTAAGCTGAGTCAATAGACAGCTCACTCAGTTGTAACATCAGAGCCAGAGTCAATTATGATTCTTCGTTTCCTTGGCTTTTTGGGACGGGGATTTTCTTAAGTTGCTGGTGCTTTTTAAACACGCTGAACTGTTTATTGAAAATTTAAAATGGCGTCGAGAGATTTTTGTAGCCATGCTGTATTTGGACGACGGCATACCGGTGAATTCTGCCACATTCGCTAATGAAGAAACTTGGCTTGAACTGATTGGAACTGCTGGTCGAACATTCTCCTACAGCTGGTGGATTTGCTGAAGCTGCAGGCACCGAACTGTGCAAAGGGAATGTCGAAGAAATCGCAGATATCGAGCTGGATTGAACAGGCACGTATCCGCTAGCAATGTGAAACAATTCTCGTCTTTCACTGGCAGTTAAATGCATTAATGTTTTTGGCTTTACAACGTTCTACCTATGCTGCCATCCATGATTTAGTTGCTCGAGCGATGTTTTTGGAGGCTGTGGTTTTACTATTAATTATTTCTGAGATTTCTCCGTCTGATACAAGGGGAAAACTTGGCTTGGTCTACTGTCATTGTTCCTGTATTTTGATTTTGTTGAACAAAATGAGGATTTTCGATGGAGGAAATACTAGCGTACTGTGCAGTGGTATTATGTTGACCTCCGTTTGCCGCGGTTGTTGCGAAGCGATAAACAATGCTGTGGATGGCTGAACTTCATCTGAACATGTTAACATATCCACAAAGGAACTCGTCTGGATAGTTCGCATAAACATTTGTGCCATAGGATAAAATAAATCACTTCTGTCTTCTAAAACATAATCATTGTTCAAGGGGAAAAAATTCTCCATTTCGAAGAAAGCCCCAATTTAGGAGTTTGTACACTTGTTTCTATGGTGATTGAAACCAAGGTTGTGATTGGTTGATTTAAACCACAACTTTAAATGTGATTGGTTAATTTTAACTACATCTTTGAATGTGATTGGCTTATTGAACTGTCCGATAACAAACTGTCCGATAACAAGGTGTCCGATAACAAACTGTGCGATAACAGCTTGACAAGTGAATTAGTGGGAAATAGGAGATTTTTTAACCAATCACAATCGAGGAAATTGTAATTTTTATGATTAAATGTGGTTAAAACCGGTGTCTCGTGTTTGATATATTACTAAACACGATATTTATTTTCTATTGATTCAGATACCGATGAATGCAAGGATCCAAAAACTTGTCCAGCAAACTTCGCCTGTGTAAACTACGAAGGTACCTACGACTGTGAGTGCAAAGCCGGATACAAGAAAAATGACACTGGTGACTGCCAAGGCAAGTAAATTAAAGTAAATTGTTTCATTTAATGACCACATTTCACTGTTCTGGCCATTGCAAATTATTAAATAAAATGTACCTGAAACTGAGTCATCGTCAAAAACCTGTTGATAGGGATAGGACCATTTGGTTTTCTAAACTGGAAAAAAAAGCATCACTATTAGATCAAACTTTAAAGATTTGGTAAAAAGAAAAAAAAAGTTGACACTGGCTAAAAATATATATTGGACATCTCTGCTACTACTGTTGCCCTTTTCAGCAAAGATAAAAATGAGGCAGGAGCACTTAAAAAAAGAAGACCTAGCCTACTTGTGGCTACACATCACTAATAGACCATTTTACAGTTGTCTGCTCGGTGACCTGGCCTTTGCATCGCAGCGAGGCCAATGGTGACCTTGTTTTGATGCAGACCTCACTACTTTTGTTGTGTAAATCGAGTTGTTTTAATGTTTACTAGGTGTATTTACACAACAAAAGCAGAGACGTCTGTATCAAAGCAAGGTCACCTCCAGCCTCGCTGCCATGCATTCAAAGGCCAGGTCACTGAGTGGACAACTGTAAAATGGTCTATTGTCACACACAAATCAAGAAGTTCTCTCAACATTTTTCCCAAACAACACTCAAATTCCGAGAGATGATTAAAGTGCACCTAACACCAAATTTTTTTTTTCGCTAAAATAACAAAGCTTATTTTGTGGAGTAATTTGGCGCAAATTTTTTTTTCGATTTGATTTTTTGATTATGCCCCGTCAAAGTACGTCCAAATGCCACCACCTTGGTTCGCGACCGAGTTTAACGGGGCATGGGTCGAGGGTGTCAAATCCAGAACACGATGATTCTGTAGTTCGCATATTTACTTGTTTTAGGGGGAAAGGCTGAGAAAGTAGTTCGAAAAATTGCCAGCCAGGAGCATTGTAAGGTGGATGTAGCTACTCAACAAACTTACAGGAGGTATTACGCTTCATTTGATACCGATTTTATTTAGAGATGATCGACGTGAAGCGAAGAAATGTAGAAACCGATGAGTCGATTTCGTGAAAGCGAAACGCGAGCCGTCTAGGAGTTTGTTGATCTGTTCTATGAATTTCAAACCAGATGATTTCGTTCGACGCCTCGATTTTTAGGAAGAGGAGGAGATTTTGCTGAGTCCATGGCTTAAGCAAGACGAATTTGGTAAAATCTGCTTCTCAGATCTATCGATTCATGCATCCGCTGTTGGATCTAATCTGAAAAATAGCAGTCAGTCAGCGCAACCGACAGAGACAGAAGGCAGGAGAATAGTGACAGCAGCCCATAAACAAATAACTTCAGTAAGATGTACTGAAAACTGCAAAGCAAAGTAAAAAAACAACTTGATCGAAATTAATTACAAACGTAGCATCGTAACTACATTAAAATAACAGAAATGACACCTTCCGCAAGTTACTGCTCAATAGTAAAATGGTGGCGAAAAGGGTTCTGACATGTGTAGGCTTTAAAAAGGAATACCTAAACCCATTGATTGTTACATGTTATCAATGAAGATCAAAAAAAGTATTTATCAAACAGAGTATGAATTTCACTATTAAGTGTCGACCGTAGCATTTTGTAGAATAGGAAAATAGCCGATAAAGTCATGAACAAAAAGGAACAATTAAGGAGAGTCTTATTCTTTCTAATTGCAAATTTAAAAAAAGCCATGACGCATCTGCTATTTATGGATCTTTTTTGGAGGAGACTGGAGAGCCAAAAAGAAGGAAAGCATAGAATGTTGGACGCGCCTTCTCTTCTATGATCCTCGAGACCTTGAAGAAGTAACTAGTTGTCGAATCTTATACAAGGTCAAGTTGCTGAAAAATCATTGAGGTTTTAGTTTCGTTTGGGTGAAAGCATTATTCATTGTCCTCATCATCTTTGATTTGGCAGTTGGTAAAAGCCAAAATTAAAGAACAAAAAATAATAAAACAGAGGAAACGCATCATAAATCTCGGGGGAAAAATAGAATTGAGATTAAATACATGCCCATTCATCAATTAAAAATAAAAAGAAAGAACCTACACTGTCGCTCTTTGCTAGCGAGACAAATACTGTAAACACCCGCATTACCTACGTAATTTAAACTTCTGTTTTGTTACTTATTTATAAGTTATTCCTTATCACCTACTTTACTAACTTACTACTTGACTAATTTCACTGGTTTGGTTGCCAACTCAAAAGAGTCTGCTTCTTTGGCCACTACATATTTCATTTTTTTGGCTTCATTTTTTTGTTTTGTTTTTCTTTACTACATCAAATTATCGTAATTGAAACAACTGTGAGTAAATGAACTTGCATTTAAAGTTACCTGAACACTGAAAACCGAATTTAAAGTTCCGTGCTAGAGCCCTGAGCGAACAGGGGGCATGATAACAAATGATAGTTGAAGACTCCAATCTTCCCGCAAATATCATTGAACATTATCATGATCTAACGGCACGTACATGGGGACAGTTGTCCACATCGTAAAATCAGCCACATGTTTTGCTTTTATCGTACCGACGCCGATTTTAAAACAATTTCTACAGAAAATTTTATTTTACTGCAGGCGCTTGCCAGTGACTTTCTGATTAGTCTTTTTAAAGGTCAAAACTCCAATTTTCTCTACTTATTTACATGCATTCCCGTTAATTCTAGATATGAGAATTTAATATTAATGTTAAATCAAGATAATATCTTCTGGTTGATTGTCCTATTTGTTCTCATCACCTGTCTGCTTGAAAATGTATTGACCTTGTAAGGAGAAAATATATCTTGATCACTAACTGCTGACTACTCACTTAGTATAAGTATTTAGTTATTGATCATTTACTGCTACTTTTGTTTCTCATTTATCACTCTTGTCACAGAGTTACGTCTTAGAAAAATTAAATCGTCTCTTTGACTCAAACGTGCCTGTTTTCAGGGGACAAGTGGACGCCATCTTGAATTTCACTGAATGCCTGGCCCTGGGTATAACGCTGGTGCAAAGCAAACCTGCAAAAGTAGACATCACTAGAAACATAAATAATTACTGTATCTCTAAAACAGATATGCACAGAGTGTAAAACGATCTCGTCTTTCCATATCAAGGAGGTATAAGAAAAAAAAAAAAAAAAAAAAAAAAAAAAACCCGGGCAAATCCAGGGAAGGGATTGAGGGAGTTACAATCACTTCCATCCGCGCCCTCTGTGACGGGCATTTTTTTTGTTATTTGTTTGACTCCTGCTTTGTTAAAATATAAGGATAAAATTGTTTCATACGTAGTTTTACTTCCGCCAATTGACTGATGATCAAGTTAAGAGAAGATAATGTACATTTTACGTCTGCATAATTAACATTTGGGTTTCTGGTACACAAAAAGGGCAAATTCCAGATGTTATCATGCCTTCACAAAAGCTTTGAGGTGTAAAAAATACAGGAAATACGTTCAAGGTGGTAAAATTGGAAAAAAAAAATGTTTACTCAGGGAATCAAAATCCCGGACACCCTAGAAACTCGTACCTGCGGCGCTCACCATCCTCACCGATGGCATCGGAAGTACCAACTTGTTTCTCGCCACAAAATGTAACAACTAACGCAAAAGGTTACATAAACGCAACATGTAGTAACTAACGCAAAATGTAACAACTAACGCAAAATGTGGTAACTAACACAAAATGTAGTAACTAACGCAAAATGTGGTAACTAACACAAAATGTGGTAACTAACACAAAAGGTCACATAAACGCAACATGTAGTAACTAACGCAAAATGTAACAACTAACGCAAAATGTTGTAACTAACGCAAAATGTAAAAATTAACGCAAATTGTAACAACTTTTTCAACGCGAATAGTAACAACGCAATGACAAGTTAATAAAAATCCTGGGAAGGAGCTCCATCCTTGTACCAGCTTGTACGTCCGAGGATTAAGTCATGTGATTGTGCCTTTGGATGTGTTGTGTATTTGAAGTTGTTTGCGTTAGAAGGTATTAATTTACTGTCCGTCATTAAGGCTCGGATGGACAAACACGGACTTGGCATGACAAACACGAACAGTTCTCTTAAGGCAACCTAACTCTAAACCAATTTTAAACTGATCAGGCTCCCAATAGGTTGAGAAGAACACTGATAAATCTGACTTTTCTCGTTTAATTATAAAGTTTTTCATTTGTGTCTTTACATTTCGTGTCAAAGAAATTTGTACATTTTGCATGATAAAGTTGTTACAACTCGGGTGAAAGATATTGTTTCATTTGAAACAAAAGTTGACATAATTCGAGCTAATATTACAGTTTGCGTTAAAATCTGTTAC
Organism: Platygyra sinensis; assembly: GCA_019787425.1. Taxonomy (NCBI): domain Eukaryota; kingdom Metazoa; phylum Cnidaria; class Anthozoa; order Scleractinia; family Merulinidae; genus Platygyra; species Platygyra sinensis. Next base: position 6,801 of record JAHPZR010055879.1, on the reverse strand, counting down.
ATTTTGCTTTAGTTGTTTATTTTGAGGGGTAACAAAGTGTACAAAGCCCCCTATTATAAATGCTTGGCTCCAGCTCTGAAAAATAACCTCAACTAAGCTTCTTGATATAAATTGATGTAGCTTTCGCTAAGTGCCAACGAGCAACCATTCAAAACAATACTGATTGGGAACTTAAGGACGTTCGCGCCAAAATTTTCCAGTGATAGAGGCAGATAATGAGTTACTTGTGCCAGAAATGCAAAAAATTGGGGTTCACCGTCTTCGTTTCAGAGATAAAGCGTGTGGTAAACTATACTGATTTCGAAAAATTGTCCCAGATAATTGAGCTCGGTCTAAAAGGGTTTATAGTTAAAAATATCGAAGGTGAGTCAACGGAGGGAAACGATCTGAGTCATATTTTGTAGAAGTGGATCTGTTGCGTAATTAACTCCAAATGTTATTAACGTTTTCACAAAATTTAACCCTTTAAGAGGCCGCACAGATGAGCGATAAAGGGGCGGATCCAGGATTTTTGTTAGGAGGGAGTGCACTATTAAAGAATGACGTCACAATCCAGGATTTTTCTTCGGAGGGGGTGCACCTCTAAGGAATGACGTCATTGACGGGTGAGGTAAACAAATTTTAAAAGTGAATACGAAGAGAAGGCTTCATCTCAGGGAGGGGGGTGGGGCTTCACCCTCCCCCTAGATCCGCCCTTGCGATAAGCTAATAAGAACGGAATTCAATGGTGCATTTTGCTAAAAATCCAAGCTTCTAGTCGATAGATTTTCTTCATTTTTACCCTAAACGTAGAAAATCAGTAGAGAAAATGATCCATCGAAGGAAAAATTGCGGTCACCGAACGTCCAAGATCGTTAAATCCGGCAAAGCTCTAGCAATGACCATCTGCCCTATCATTTGTTTATTTTATGACGTAATGCGCGCGCTCATGCATGATGACGTGCAGCGCAGAAATAATTAGTGCAAACGTCTTCAAAAAACAGTCATATTTTGTGCACGTCACTCAAGTTTTTGATAGTCAAGTATTCAAAAAAAAAAACGATCGTTCAGTTAACTGCGTGAACCTCAAGGTATTCGGACGTAAAGTCAACGATTACTGCTTTCTAACAGTACAATATACGAAGCGTTTTCTTTTTTCAAAGAAAGCACATTCTTTTTGTATCGGAGAGGAGTACGCGTTTGACCAGGTTGAGAAACAAAATTAAACGTGATATGTTATTAGTGACCTAACCGTGAGAGCCAATTGTTGACATACCCAAGTTTCGGGTTACTGGAAAACGTCTCAATCTGATTGGCTACACAAGCACTCAGACTGTGCCTGCAGTACTGTTTTATGATTAGAGTCGAGCAAAACAGCCACCATATCCCTTTTGGTGACAATAATTGTGTACTAGAATATATGCTAAATACTTTACCCTGCACAGTCTTGGTTTCTATCGGCCTCACTGGCGAGAGTGAAGCAAAAAAAACGTCAGCTTATAAATACCTATCGCAAGATTTCATAATATAAAAACACGGTGGATTCACGATGACATGAAATGGCGCAAGTTCAGCTCAAGACTATCAGCTCAGCTTGCAAAATCAAATGTTTCATTATGGCGACTTACTTTTACTTTGCGAACTCAAATGTAACGTTATCTCCAATCAGCATAAACGGTGCCCAGTCGCAGACCATGTTAAAGCCATTGCTTCTCATCCATTCCATGGCCTGGTGAAGAGATTCACTGGCACCCTCCCCACGAACAAGATGCTCGTAGAAACGACACATCAGCTGTTCGGTTGCTACGTCACTTATGGCCCATAGAGCCACCAAAACGGACCGTGCACCGGATCCTAAGAACGCTCGAGCGATTCCAATAACTCCTTCGGCTCTAATCTGTCCACGACCACTATGACAACAGCTAAGTACCACCAGTTTAGCTCGAAGTTGAACTTGTGCAATGTCAGACATCGTCAACAGGTAATCTTTTTCTTCTGGAATCCTGTTAGAGGCGCGTACAGGCGAAAGGGCAATTTCTCCTCTTTCGGCATCGCCATGTGCTGCAAAATGTATGAGACTCACTGAATGTAACCTTTCAAGTACAACCTGTTTTGTTGCGTGCTGTCCTAACAAAGGTTGAACACCCAGCAGATGTCCAATCATGACTGCTTCATTTCCTGCACAGCGTAATCTAGAAAAGGACATTTCTCTTCCTTTGTAATACACAGTACCAACATCAGGATCCCCTATTATCAGAACACCCGCTTGACTGTGACAGTCTGCAGGACTGTCCTGAATGAGCTTGAGAGTTGTCAAAGAAGGAAGAATGCGGATCCTAAAGGTCTGTGACAAATACCTCCCATATTCATCCGTTAGGGCTGGAAATGGAACTTGGTTTAATGAGCGATCAGGAACAACAATGATCTCCGGCTCCTCAAGTAGATCAGCTACCGGACTGATCAACATTCTATAAAACAAAGACAGGTCCCATTCGGAGTTCTGAATTTCTTCATCGTCATCTTCTATAAGTCTCGGGGCTGGAAGGCTCTCAACGTCATTTAAGGATCGATCTTCGCATTCTTGATCGCCTAAAATACCTAAACTTCGAAAGCATTTAGCGAAGAAATCATGTAACTTGCCAACTACACCGGCACCAACTAGCTCCTCATCTACTGTTATTCTTCGGAAATGAATGATTCCACTTGTCTTGAGAACCCAGAAAAACAGATTATCAGCATGGTAAAAAATGTACAGACAAGAAGAGTTACTTTCTTTTTTCATAATATTTTCAATACCAGTCCACGATTGTGGATCAGCTGAGATTTGGCCTTTAACAGAATACTGAGACGACATCAAGTCTGCTAATGCCCTAGCCCGTGCCAGCTCTAAAACATACAGGGCATGGTTCGGATTTTCAAAAATACAGAAGAATGCACTAAGACTTCGGTAGGGAAAATCGCGAACGTCAGAAGACGATACTTTGAAATCATCGTTGTTCCTTAAGAAACTTCGCAAAGATTCGCTTTTGTTCATACAAAGAAGCAAACAACCAAACGCTTCGTGAACCTTGTATTGGCATAACTTCACCATTGTAAGAGGGCAAAGAATTTCGAACTCTTTCTGTAAGTCCTGAATGTCGCGAGCAATCGACAGTGCCATCTCGCTATAATCTTCAGCCTAGAAAAAATCACCAACAGATTGGTACAAACCTACTAAGTTTCCGTAGTCAGCTGCTTCTCCTTCTCTGTCACCAATTTGTTTTCTGATAGCAAGAGCTTTCTCTAGGTATCCTTTAGCCCTGTTGTATTGACCAAGAGATTGACACACAGCTCCTAAGTTTCCGTACGCACTGGCTTCTCCCGATTTGTCACCAATTTGTATTTTGATGTCAAGGGCTTTCTCAAGATATTCTTTAGCTTTGTCGTATTGACCAAGAGATTGGAACACAGTTCCTAAGTTTCCGCACGAACTTGCTTCTCCTTTTTTGTCACCAATTTGTATTTTGATGGCAAGGGCTTTCTCAAGGTATTCTTTAGCTTTGTCGTATTGACCAAGAGATTGAAACACAGTTCCTAAGTTTCCGTACAAACTTGCTTCTCCTTTTTTGTCACCAATTTGTATTTTGATGGCAAGGGCTTTCTCAAGGTATTCTTTAGCCCTGTCGTATTGACCAAGAGATTTAAACACAGCTCCTAAGTTTCCGTAGGAACTGGCTGCTCCCTTTTTGTCACCAATTTGTATCTGAATGGCAAGGGCTTTCTCAAGATATTCTTTAGCTTTGTCGTACTGCCCAACAGATATAAACACAGTTCCTAAGTTTCCGTACGACGTGGCTTCTCCCTCTTTGTCACCAATTTGTACTCTGATAGCAAGCGCTTTCTCAAGATATTCTTTAGCTTTGTCGTATTGCCCAAAAGATTGAAACACAGTTCCTAAGTTTCCGTACGAGGTGGCTTCTCCGTCTTTATCACCAATTTCTATTTGGATCGCAAGGGCTTTCTCGAGATATTCTTTACCTTTTTCGTACTGACCAAGAGATTCAAACACAGTTCCTAAGTTTCCGTACGAACTGGCTTCTCCCTCTTTGTCACCAATTTGTATTCTGATGGCAAGGGCGTTCTCAAGATATTCTTTAGCTTTGTCATATTGACCAAGAGATTGAAACAGAGTTCCTAAGTTTCCGTACGAACTTGCTTCTCCTTTTTTCTCGCCAATTTGTATTTTGATGGAAAGGGCTTTCTCAAGATATTCTTTAGCCTTGTCGTACTGACCAAGAGATTGAAACACAGTTCCTAAGTTTCCGTACGAGGTGGCTTCTCCGCCTTTATCACCAATTTCTATTTGGATCGCAAGGGCTTTCTCGAGATATTCTTTACCTTTTTCGTACTGACCAAGAGATTCAAACACAGTTCCTAAGTTTCCGTACGAACTAGCTTCTCCCTCTTTGTCACCAATTTGTATTCTGATGGCAAGGGCGTTCTCAAGATATTCTTTAGCTTTGTCATATTGACCAAGAGATTGAAACAGAGTTCCTAAGTTTCCGTACGAACTTGCTTCTCCTTTTTTCTCGCCAATTTGTATTTTGATGGAAAGGGCTTTCTCAAGATATTCTTTAGCCTTGTCGTACAGACCAAGAGATTGAAACACAGTTGCTAAGTTTCCGTACGAGGTGGCTTTTCCGCCTTTATCACCAATTTCTATTTGGATCGCAAGGGCTTTCTCGAGATATTCTTTACCTTTTTCGTACTGACCAAGAGATTCAAACACAGTTCCTAAGTTTCCGTACGAACTAGCTTCTCCCTCTTTGTCACCAATTTGTATTCTGATGGCAAGGGCGCCCACAAGATATTCTTTAGCCTTGTCGTACTGACCAAGAGATTGAAACACAGTTCCTAAGTTTCCGTACGAGGTGGCTTTTCCGCCTTTATCACCAATTTCTATTTGGATCGCAAGGGCTTTCTCGAGATATTCTTTACCTTTTTCGTACTGACCAAGAGATTGAAACAGAGTTCCTAAGTTTCCGTACGAACTTGCTTCTCCTTTTTTCTCGCCAATTTGTATTTTGATGGAAAGGGCTTTCTCAAGATATTCTTTAGCCTTGTCGTACTGACCAAGAGATTGAAACACAGTTCCTAAGTTTCCGTAGGAACTTGCTTCTCCTTTTTGGTCACCAATTTGTATTTTGACGGCAAGGGCTTTCTCTAGGTATTCTTTAGCCTTGTCGTATTGACCAAGAGATTGAAACACAGTTCCTAAGTTTCCGTACGAGGTAGCTTCTCCGTCTTTATCGCCGATTTGTATTTGGATTCCAAGGGCTTTCTCGAGATATTCTTTAGCTTTGTCGTACTGACCAAGAGATTGAAACACAGTTCCTAAGTTTCCGTACGAACTGGCTCTCCCTCTTTGTCACCAATTGGTATTCTGATGGCAAGGGCGTTCTCAAGATATTCTTTAGCCTTGTCATATTGACCAAGAGATTGAAACACAGTTCCTAAGTTTCCGTAGAAACTTGCTTCTCCTTTTTTGTCACCAATTTGTATTTTGATGGCAAGGGCTTTCTCCATATATTCTATAGCTTTGTCGTATCGACCAAGAGATTGAAACACAGTTCCTAAGTTTCCGTAGGAACTTGCTTCTCCTTTTTTGTCACCAATTTGTATTTTGACGGCAAGGGCTTTCTCAAGGTATTCTTTAACCTTGTCGTATTGACCAAGAGATTGAAACACAGTTGCTAAGTTTCCGTACGAGGTAGCTTCTCCGTCTTTATCACTGATTTGTATTTGGATTGCAAGGGCTTTCTCGAGATATTCTTTAGCTTTTTCGTACGGACCAAGAGATTGAAACACAGTTCCTAAGTTTCCGTACGAACTTGCTTCTCCTTTTTTGTCACCAATTTGTATTTTGATGGCAAGGGCTTTCTCAAGATATTCTTTAGCTTTGTCGTATTGACCAAGAGATTGAAACACAGTTCCTAAGTTTCCGTACGAACTGGCTTCTCCATCTTTGTCACCAATTTGTCTTCTGATGGCAAGTCCTTTCTCGAGATATTCTTTAGCTTTGTCGTACTGACCAAAGGATTGAAACACAGTTCCTAAGTTTCCGTACGAACTTGCTTCTCCTTTTTTGTCACCAATTTGTATTTTGATATCAAGGGCTTTCTCGAGATATTCTTTTGCTTTGTCGTATTGACCAAGAGATTGAAACACAGTTCCTAAATTTCTGTACGAGGTAGCTTCTCCGTCTTTATCGCCGATTTGTATTTGGATAGCAAGGGCGTTCTCAAGATATTCTTTAGCTTTGTCATATTGACCAAGAGATTGAAACACAGTTCCTAAGTTTCCGTACGAACTTGCTTCTCCCTCTTTGTCACCAATTTGTATTTTGAGGGCAAGGGTTTTCTCAAGATATTCTTTAGCTTTGTCGGATTGACCAAGAGATTGAGACACAGTTCCTAAGTTTCCGTACGAGGTAGCTTCTCCGTCTTTATCGCCGAATTGTATTTGGATTCCAAGGGCTTTCTCGAGATATTCTTTAGCTTTGTCGTACTGACCAAGAGATTGAAACACATTTCCTAAGTTTCCGTACGAACTGGCTTCTCCATCTTTGTCACCAATTTGTTTTCTGATGGCAAGTGCTTTCTCAAGATATTCTTTAGCTTTGTCATAGTCACCGAGGCGATAAGATATAATTCCAACCATATTATTAGCGTATGCTTTATTCTTTTCGTCTCCCATTTCTTTAGTGATATTGATCGCTGTTTCATAAAGTTCCATTGCTTCTAGATGTTTATATTGCTGTCGATATATGTTCGCCAGTAATAT
>JAHPZR010055878.1:25000-36652 GCA_019787425.1 Platygyra sinensis | reverse complement strand
GATCAGATGGGTAGTCTAAAATACAATAACATGCATTCAAAATCCATACGGCGAGAAAAAAATTAATTTATGAAGTAGGTAGTTTGACCGCAACTTTGTGGTTTTGCGTCATTTCTGGTCCATCTCGCAAACACAATATCGAATATGTTGTTTATCTGAACTGATTATTAATGAGAGACTATAAACTGCAAGGGACCGCATACGATAAACGCTGCCAACGTAGGATCTTGTAGATCCTACGTTGGCAGCGTTTATCGTATGCGGTCCCTTGCAGTTTATAGTCTCTCATTTATGAATTTTCGGACCGTAGGTCTTTTTAGATCCGATACGCAGCGTTTTTTTTAAGCATGGTATTGGCCATGAGTTTGAATGTTTAGGTTGGCTTTGTCTAGCCACATCTAATTTTTGCTTTTCGAGACACCAATAGTGACACTTTGGTCTTCTTGCGCTCCGAAACACGTGATGTGGCAACGCGTGTTTCGGAGCGCAAGTGAGTTCAAAGTACGGAACTTGATATAGTGAACGGGTCATTTTGCAATTTATGTGCGTTGGCTCTTGGCTGGCGTTACATATCTTCGCTACACTGTGCTGACGAGCTCCAACAAGAGCGAAACAGCTGTCCACAGTTGCGATCCTGCTTTATCGGTTCTGGTCATGCTGGTGTCTCGAAACGTTTTTCACGTAGTATCAGCCTTGCAGTTTATCGCCTTTATGATTATTAATATTACTATATGACTGTACAAAAAATAATGACTTCATTGTGGTTGGCTGAGAGCAGACCACAGGCGTTAATTTTTTATTCACATTGCAGTGCAAATTAGGTAAAGGCCCTAGTTCTTTTGGGGGAATTGGGCAATTCAGTTATGGGGCACTTGATGAATTTTTTTTTCTCGTTTTTAGGCCCTACATGACTTTTTTTAGTAGACAATAGCTTGTGAAGAAGTTCTTTCAGTCAAACATAAGGCCAGCCGAAATCTTGTCCTAAAGCTGCCAGGTTGTCCCAGCCTTGCCGTAGTCTTTGACTTATCGTCGTTTGGCTGACCTTGCACGATTCTTATTCCATATTTTTTTGCTGTGCGGGAATTTACTTTGAAGAATTGGATTACCCTCCCCCATCAAGAAAATAATGGTCCGTTCCTTTATTAACGCTCGCACGTTCGTAACCGATAGTCAGTCATGTAATAAATTAGTTATCACTGAGAGAATATCCAAATATCACTCGTAGCGTACCCGGTAGATTCTTAATTATACAAGTGACGTTGATGACTAGTAGAAACAAATCATACTTTCCGGGCAACCAGCCATTTCTTATAAGAAATCGGAGGACTTCTAGCTATCAGTTCCAAACAAACGGTTAGGGAGACAAGAGGTTTTAAAAGTGTTGAGGTATATCATTCTTACGTCAGCTATCTCAACGTAAGTATCTGTCTGCATGTTGCCGTATGATATAGAAATGTATCTGTGGTAAACTAGTAAACAAAATCAGATGTCATGTTTATTTTTTGATATTCCACAACTTTTAAATAGACAACCAATTGACAAAAGTTACATCAAAATCTTCAAACAAACCCTTTTTTATAAGGGCACAATAATACACCAAGTAATTATATATATCGAATTTCGTATTGCTCCCAACTACTGTACATGTTTGATTCGAAAAGCCCCAATTTACGTTCTTAAGGTTAAGAATTGCTCATATATAAAACGCCGTTCATTTCTATTTAGAATACAGAAAGGAACCTGCGTGTGCTCTCATTGGTCAAAAACTCATGTTTTATCAGAGTATAAAACATGTAGAAAAAGCGTGTTTTATTGTTTTGCGCATGTAAAATCCATATCATAAATTAAAGCAAATGAAGAAGGCTAAGTCGTGTGTATTACACTGTCACTCCAGACATTTGGGAACACTCGAGAAATGTAGGAAACACTCGCCTAATTTCCCTCGTGTTCTCCAAATGCCCGTCGTGTTTTATCATGCACAGTGTAATACACGGCTCAGACTTCTTTATTTTTTAAATATATTTTTACATTTTCGAGCAAGCGTAAATAAGCAGAGTCAAACAGAATTAAGCGAAGAATATTTAAAAATTTGGACAATTTGAGTTTCCTTCTGGAGATGTTTAGAGCAAAGTTCTAGTTTCTGTGGAATTAAGTTTACGATCAGTCCAATATTTTTAAGGGCCGGGCGGGCATCTTGAACATATTTCTCAAAGTCGATCAGTGTTATGACTGCTTTGGCATAATGAAATATAAAAGTTTCCGGTGAAAACGATATTTATGGTGTATTCTAACGAAGCCAGCGTATCTAGTAGTTGAGTGCGAACCTGACCATTTGGCTGTTCACACAACGCGGTCAAGGAGTTTAACTCGAGACTACCGAGAACAAATCCATATAGCGGTAGGAAAGGATTTGAACCAGGGACTTCAAGATTAGCTAAAAGGTAAATTCATATTTCATTACAAATATTAAAAATTAAAACTGTGCAAGTCACAAAACTGTACTGAAAATGATGAATGTCTTTGATACCAGGAGCATAAAAATCAATCAAGTTCTTCTAAAAACTATATACACCTTCTTTTTTCTTTAAAAGATTGGGTATCAGTGAGTTCCAAAGACGGTCTTTTTCGCGCTCTCTCGGATTCTCGTTTAAACGAAGACAGGCCAGGTTTATAACCACGAACTGGTCATTTTGATTTATTTCTGCTAGACAGATCCAGATCCAAGTTGAGTATATGTTGCTCGATTGAGTATCTAATGAATTGAGATTGAGTAGCAAAAACTCTTACCTCCCTTATGGTCATTAACGAGTTAATAAATGTAGAGAAAACAAAGGAATTTTAATCAAACTTAACGAAACGGGCTTTTGATGGCGTATACTAAATATGAAATATATTCCACCCACATCTAAGAAGAGGTTATCCGAAAGCATCAGTTGTTCTAGCTATCAGGCCCAAACTAGCCTGCAGTGCAGGCGTTTCGTTTTGGAGCGCCTGATCGTAAATTCGCCGCCATATTGGCTTCTTCTTTCAGCCTAACTCCCACTCCCTAAGACGCATTTTTGTCTCTCCCCAAGCCTCCTCCGACTGAGTTTGAATCCAAGATGGCGCTCGCGTGATCAAACTCGCAGCCTCGCTCGCCAAAATACGCCTGCATTGCAGGCTAGTCCCAAACCACAAAAGGCTAGGGACAGAAGACTGAGGTTTAAAAAATATCGAAGTATATCATTCTAATATCAGCTATCTAAACGTAAGTATTTGTCTGCATCTGCCGTATGATAATAAAATGTTTGGTACACGAGTAGAAGAGTGATAACGTAATTCTTTTGTTTTTTTTCTTTATTATTATTTTCAACAAAATGTTGCGACCGTTTAAGGTATCAGTGTACCCAAATGACAACATTGCGTAGTCGCTGCTTCACGATGACACGTTTCATAAAACGCCCAATAAAGTATATATTTTCTGAAAGCTTAATAATTGCAGATTGCGATTATTACTTGAGATAAGGCAAGAAATAAAACCCTTTCCTAAAATAGCGATCATTTCCCAAAAGTATGTAGTTTCACAAATTGAGTTCGTTTCCGGTCAGAATTTTCCAGGAGAAAACGAGCGACATCGCTACGTTTTCTTCACACCTTGATCTAAAAAACGGTGTCGGGGAATTTTGATTACTTGTCTGGTTTGTTTTTTATTCGCTGTTAAACTTTAAGTTTTTAGAAAACACGCATTACCTTTGCTTAAATACTCATTACTTTCGAAGGAGGCTAAAAATAAAAATTCCCGGCACCGTTTTTTTGCCACATTACCTGGCAACACTCTTGCCAAATTTTAGCGAAAAAGGATGAAAACTCGCTGTAAACGAACTGGAAACGTGTTCTTCATTCGTTGGAATTCCAGTTTTGAGAAATAAAGCAAAATGTACTTTAGGGCGTTTTTCCGGTGTAGGGAGATTAGATCTCAAAACGTGTGAAAAGTAATTACCTGTTGATCGATAAAGTGAGGGCTCCTCTTGCTTAGACAGTAGAGCTCGCATTTACAAATCAACCTGCAAAGAGGCCTCAAATGCTGTTTCTGGCGGGAAATACCAACAAAGCTCTCTGTTACGCCCCTACACTCGCTGTTTTGGACACATTGAATGCAATAACGTCACGATGCCGAAGGCCAAAACTAAGGGATTTAAAATCGCGATGGAGAAAGCAACGGAAATTTGAAAGGCGAATCCGCAAAAGAAACCATGCTTTGGGAAATGCCGGAGAGTATCAGGGTAAGACCGCCTTTCATTAGTAGTTTTACTGTGTACATTAGTTGGCTATTCAGAATGTCAGCGAAGTGCGTGCGTAACCTCGGCCGAACAATCGGCGGTGTATCACCAAAAAGGATATTGTAACAGTTTTTCACTCCGTAAAGGCGGCCAGGATCGGCGTTTTCTGAATCTTCCACAAATGGGGACAATAACTACGGTGAATCTTCTATAATAATAATGACATGGCGCCATAAAATGCTGGGATATATTTTGTGAAAACTGAGAGCCTCGAAGGCGAACTGCTCTCAAAAGGAGCAGCTGCCATTCAAAACTGTTTATAAAACACGGCAGCGCGTATTTGGGAATAGAGGACAAATGTAAATGGACGGTTAGCAGTCGAATGGTTTTTCCGTGAGTATTTTGAAACGATCGGAAGCAGAGTTAAAAGAAGCTGGTCAATGGAGTGGCCAGGTTGCACAAAGCAGTACATTGGGAGACAAAACGCCAGCTACACGAACGCTTTGGCGCACATCGTCGTTCGATCCAGAATCACCATCAGCTCATCAAGCCCCCTCCTGTTTCTACACATTTTAACCAACCTGGCCACTCCATTGACCATCTTCTTTTAACTCCCTTGGAACTCATTCACAGCAAGCGTGACTCCGTACGAAAAGCACGTATAAACAAGGCAATGACACCTGAGCCGCTTGGTATCAATAGACACGATGAACAAAATTAGCTACTTTTTAACCTATCATAGCTTCTTATTTTATATTTCAAATCTCTTATATGTAACGGTCATTTTGTATTTTTTGCATTCATTTTCTTTTAGCCCCCTTAGAAGGTTTGTTTTTCAAACCGAAATATCGGGCAATTACACTGTACTTGTTTTAATTTCATTGCTATTTTATTTCTTTTCCTCTCTTCGCCGTGGGGATCAGCCTACCGTTTTTTGCATAGTATTTTTTTCAGGAAAGCTTTACACTATTGGTTAATCAGTTACTTAGTTCTTTAGGTGGGTAGTTAGTTGTTTGTCGGTTAGTAAGTTTTTATTAGAAGGTTCAACTCGATATCTCACGAGTGACCGCAGCGAACGAGTGAGATCACAGATAGCCCAAGCTCACTATTTGAGCATATATTAATATCGAAGAGTGCGGCTTAGGAAAGCAATGTTCGACAACTGATATGATTATGTAAGAGATCGACCATCAGGCCTTATCCACTATATGGGAGTTCGGTTGTAAAGTTAATAATCAATCATTCTTCGTTATAAGAGTTTGTATGGAGAATATTCCTGTTGCTTATAAATGTATGAATTTCGCAATAAAGTTTTCCTTTTAACTCACCGAGAACTCAGCAGCGAGAGAAGCCTTGAACTGCATCTAGGAGGCCTAAAACACTACAAAATCACAAGAAATGACAAAAAGACAACATCGCTGAACTTGATTGTTAATTATTATTGTTATGTACCTGGTATATTATATATATACAAACCCTCGTATCGTTCTCGGCTACGGTTTGATTCTGAACGGCCCATATAGCTAATATTTACAGGTAGTCAAGTTTGTAAGCATCACGCATTCAAATTGCCGTTCATTTTCGCCGAAAAAATGCATTCAAGGGTAATAAAGCAGAGTCAAAAAGATTTCGCAACGAAAATGCATGCGGTTTTACAATTTGGACCGACAATGTTTTGAGAGTTTACTGTTGGAGATATTAGGTACAGTTTCCATGCATGTGAAATTGAAGTTATAACGATCAGCTCCTGATAGTCAATGTTCATTTTGCGAGGCCAGGCGAGTATCTTCAACACTGATATTTCTGGAGTCGTTCGTTATGGCATAACGAAATGATAAAAGTTGCACACGAACACTGCTGAGGAGACCGAGTGATTTAAGGTTTAGTATGCAACACTCTGAATCTAGTGGCCCAAGTGAAGCCCTAATCGGGGTCATCATGTTGTACCCTTGAACACTGAGACACTTCAGTACTTTCACAATGCCTTTCTTCACTCAGCAGGGGAGAGGGCTAACGCAGGCTGCCCGCAATGGACTAGAATCCCTTCCACAAAGAGTAGCAAAACTCTAAGTCGCTTCATGGAAGTCTTGGAGTTAAAACATTCATAGATGTAACCTGTAGTTTCTTGCCGGGAAGGCATCATTAACTAAATGCATGATTACACACTGTACCGTGAACTAAGGTTTGTAGTGGAAGGTCCCACAAACTCTTATAGCCGTTTTGGAATGTTTTTATTCTATAAATTAATCATGACTAATAAAGGTGCAGATTTGGACTTATAGGTCATGCCCGATAATTTACTAACGACCTGGAACACACTTTGTAACCGACGAAGACGATATTTAAGTCTGATCGACTGAAACATGTATTACAAATTGAAAAACCTGCTAATAAGGCTTTTTTTTTAAGACGGATCGTGATTTATTTGCCGTTTCCTCGACCATTTGATCCTTAATTATAAGTAGCAAAAGCCCTTGCGTTCTTGACGCGGCAACTTGCTTTTCACTTCATGGCAGACGCAGAACATAGTCGCTGAAGCATAAAGCAATCACTTCTTAATAGCTAGTGATATTATATAAACATTTCCTTGACACGTGGGAAGCAGGTGGAAAGCGTTTCCAAGTTCATGATGATCAAAGCAAAAATCTTTTTTAATTCACCTGCATGCTGATGATCTACTGCACAAAAACACACGTGATGGACTCATGTCATTGCGAAGTCTACTGATTAAACGACCTTTCACTTAAATCAGTCGTGATCTGTTTCTTTATTGTCTTTTTGACATTTCGTACTGCCTGAAGTCCATTTCTGGCTATTATAAACCTTTAACAAAATTTCCTTATCAATAATGTAAAATTGGCTTACGATGCAGTCAATCTTTTTCATCACTGCCATCGTATTTTTCTAGGAGACTATTTTTTCTTCCGTCATTTGTATCGCCTTTCCACATATCTCACAATGGCTTTTGCTTGCTTATTTGGGAAGCTTTGCACGGCTGGCTGACCGTTTCTTCTTTCACTGTGTGGGTATTTCAAGCGGGTATTTGTCAACTTTGCATATTTGATAGGAGTTTCAGTGCTACTGTAGTAGAAGATTGGCACTTGGAGTAGAGGTAATGCGAAAGTTCTCTAATAAAGACATTAATGAAGGAACTAGAGCTACAACATTTCGGAGATAACAGCCTACAGCTCACAATGACCAACCTCCGCCCAGCAAAAGGGGCGCTATTCATGGATATTAATTAAAGATGATGGACAACATTGAATATATTGGCTCCATTTTCTTAATTACAAATGAAAAGCCCACTTGAATAAAATATCCGCCGGCCGCCTGAAGGCAGCGACTGAGATGAACTTTTAGCCAACACAGTCCTTGCTTAGTTTGGGGGTTGAATCTTCACAATCAAAAATGTTACCACTACAGAGCGTTACTCAAAATGTAACGCAAGGCGGTGTATGCAATGACTGATATAACTGAACAGCTACTCCAGCATTGAGAATTTGCTGAAATAGACCTTCGTGATACGATAACAATTGAGACTTTACGTCACTGGGCGATTCAAGTGCCATCCTAACCACAAACAAAGTTATTTCAGTGCTGGTCGCTAGATTGAGTTAATTACTGATCAATACGTCAGATTAATTAATGCGTCGAAATATAAACTCCTAACTCCCTTTTGGTCATTAACGTGTTTACAAATTTACAGTGAACAAAAGAAGTTCTGAACAAACACAAGGAAACGAGCTTTTAATGATGTACTTAAATATATTGGCCCCGTTTCTAAGATGAGTTGATCTGAACGCATGAGTTCTTCAACCGATTTAGATACAAACATGTAGTGTTTAGTCGACGATGAACTAAAAGATTCCAAGTTGGAATATTTTTGTTAAATTTATCAGGAAATACAAAGGTACAGATTTACCCTTGAAAGTCGTGCCATCATATAAGATCTATCCCGGAGATTTATTTACTGTTTTCTCGACCCGTGAGATGCCACAGTCATAGTTTTGACCAGTGACGATTTTGCCAAGGAAGAAGGATTCATCCACTAGCAGTTTCTGAATTTTTCCCTGAAAGTCGGATCGTCGCTGCTATTCACTATCATAGAGAAATACTGTGTAGAGCAAAATATCCTGACATAGAAGACAACACACTTAAAAGTTAGTTTAGGTTTGCAGACTCGCCTTTGAAAGCTTGAAAGAAAGAAAAAAGCATCAGTAAAAACGACATCCACTCCCCAGTAAATAATTAGAATGTCTAGAATTTTCTATGCGAAGTACTCTCTGAAATAAACAGTCATTACACCTCTTTCTTGATGATCACAAAATTCTGCAGTTTAAGTCGAGTTATTTGTTACAATTAAATGAAGATAAATTGCGAATGTACAATACCAAGTATTCAGTAAAACATACAGTTCTGAGGTCCACGAGAATAATATAGACTTTAGAGAGTTTACTGCGCTTTTCAATAACATGCGGACTCTAACATTCAAAGCTCAACCGACAAATGCGTTTTTCGCTGCCGTCAATCAAATGTTCGGCGACTCCTCCCAGCTTCCGGCTACTGTCGAGCGTGCGGTAATCAAATCGTTTACCACAGTTCAGATAACGAAACAGTGCTCGGCAGTAGTCGGAAGCTAGGAGGAGCCGCCGAACAATTGATTGACGGCAGCGAAAAACCCATTTGTCGGTTGAGCTTCGAATTTTAGAGTCCACGTGTTATTGAAAGGCGCAGTAAAGTTACTTAGTAAGCATGACGTTTACGGCGCCAGACGGCAAAGATAACCTTTGATGTTTTATTCTTTTCTTGTAATCCTTAATTAAATCCCACAGTCATAAAGGAATGTCTTCTACTATTCACCGCAAATACAAATATTTTAAATCTACTGTATAGACAGCTGTTGACAGAACGTAAAAGTTTTATTTTTTCCGTTTGCTGATAGACGAAAAGTCAAGCTTAATCTCTCTAATATTGCGTCGAATTTTCCTTCCTGAGGCGGCAATCAGTAAGCAAACCACAAAAGAAAGCTGTATTGGCCCTGTGGGCCCTTTGCTTATAAACTGTAGTTAATTATAACAGTCATTCGAAGTCTAAACAATGCTCAAGTGCATGGCGGATGAGTCGGCAAACTATTATCTTACTATAAAGATAGAACCAATTTCACAATTTTTTTCACGCTTCCCGATGATCTGACTGATTAGTGTTTGGTCTCTGAATTTCGATTTCGATTTCAGTGCATACTCTCCAGAAACACTGGAATAATCTATTTTTGAGGAAGGGTCGCAACTTTTTACTAGATTGGTTTGACAGATAAACATTCATAAACGGGCATACCGCAATGAGTTGCTTCTAGAAGCGAATGGCCTGTCATGCCCAGTTAGTTTTTAACCTTCAAAAGGAATTTTCAATGTCTCAGTCACCTGTTTTAGTCCCAAGTCAAAACAAAAGCTTTTGGTCTCTTTGACCTGACTTTTTGAACATAGCGAATTAAAATCACTTTGCATGTTTCGTCTTTGATAAGTTGTAAAAATGGTTTTCTCTGCTACTTCCCTGACAGGCCCTACAGTGTTTCATATAGTGAAATAGAATAGCCGTGATTCGTTTTCACTTTCAGTGACCTTCAGAAGTAGTCCCTCGACTAAACAGCGACGTGATCAGATTAATTTTTAAGGCTTAAGTGGACCGTTGTGAGACAACACAAATGATTTTAGCATTGTTTGTAATCCACTATGTGTCCAAGTTATGAATAGACTGTTTTAATCAATTATCAATTCAAGGCTGTAGAACGTTCGTCAGAAAAAGAACTTATTGGAGACTGTTTCTAATTGTCACGGGTTTTTTTCCCTGTTAGTAGATACACATGCTTAAAATGAAATCCAGATCTTTTCCTAAACGAACACCTAATATAAATGAATATCTCGGGACTTCTAGCACATTCTTCTCCGAACAAAAGATGTTGATTTCAATTGTCTTTATGCGCGATTTTTTTCATGAATTTATATGCGAGAAGCTGACCTTTTGGCTGAAGTTCTCGATGTTTTTAGGCTCTTCGCTGAGACAAACTTATTAGGACAGAATGTTGATTAACATGCAATTTGTTCACGTCTAATTAACAGTTTAACATGGTCATACTTATAATGATTTAGGACGGGACACATTTCCTTAGTAACAAAAAACAACAAATTCGGTCGATACGGCACCGCGACCAAGCTGTTGTGAGGCTGTGATATAAGAATAGAATACTGCAATAAAGTGTAACTAGGTAGGGAAAGCATTATTGCTTGGCAATGGTTGTGCATGAAGAAAATTTCGGTCACATTTGTGGGTTATAAATTGTTCCTTTCGCTCACTGAATGACATAAAATCAAACATTTCGTTGGCATGGAAATTCTAGCCATTTAAAACACCGGGCGATTACGTGGGATACCACCTTTAACAACTAGTAATAGTTGACACTAAATCTGCCCTCGCTTCTATTTTATCCGTCAAGGGAATCAGTAAAATTCTTATTAAAATTCCACTGCGTTAAAGGAAACCTAATATTTATTGCATGAACTGAAAAAAATATCAAACCACACTGTTGTTCTAGTTTGATACTGAAACAAATAATTTGTCTTGATATACGAGGACCCTACGAGCAAACGCATCTCGAAAGCAGAACAGAAGTCGAGATTTATTTTCCGAGATGTAAACGTTACCACCGTTTTCGTTGATACGCGACTGCGGAAAACAAAACACCCGCGGAAACGTTTCCAAAATTTCCGTCAGTCTTGCGTGTTATCGACAGATGGGATCGAAATCCACCAATCACAGCCACTAGTGTGACCTTCAGACTTTCTTTACGTCATGCTAGAGGGCTGTGATTGGTGGATTTCGATCCGATTTGTCGATAACATGTATGATTGACGGAAATTTTGAAAACATTTCTGCGGTGTTTTGTTTTCGAAAGTCGCGTATCAACGAAAACGGTGGTAACGGAAGTATCGCGTTACAGTCGCCATATATGCAAATTAGAGTCAAGCCTTTTGTTCTCAATGAAAACGCCGCAAACATTTACTTTTACATTTGGATCCCTGCCGGAGGGCGCTGCTTGGAATTTGATTGCCCAACCAATTAAAAAGAAGCAAGCCAAGCATCCCAAGGGTCCCCTTCCAAGGCTTAATCTGCAGCCCCGCTAAACCGTTTCTTCCATCAGTCGCTTCGCATCCACGTTGGACAACTTGAAGTAAGTTTTTCCTTTACTCTATATATACGTGTGCTTTTATTACGCGCGACCTTTTTCATATCGAGATCTAGATGCTGTGACCTAAAATGCACTGTCAGGTTTTGCTGTAGTACTATCTGGCGTAGTTTTTCTAGGCACAATCACAACAAGAAAGTCACAAACAAGAGC
>JAHPZR010055878.1:10000-20000 GCA_019787425.1 Platygyra sinensis | reverse complement strand
AAGAAATAGATTGGAAAAAACATTTCAGCTTACGAGAACATGCACAAAAAGTACCAATATTGTTATTTTCCAATTTAATTTTCTCTATAAACGTCTGCCTACAAATTCCTTTTTGTATAAGATTGCAATTATAGATAATGATCTTTGCACCTTTTGTAAGGAGGAACAGACACTTTGCTCCACCTTTTCTGGCAATGCAAGGTGACCTCTCATTTCTGGGGAACCCTTTTCCAATGGCTACAATCATCCTCTTCAATTCAGAAGTGTAATCATCTTGCCATGACCACTCTCATGAGCAGATTCTATATTTGGAAGTGTAAGTTGAGAGAAGAAATTCCCAACCTTGTACCATTTTTGAGCCTTTTGAAAAAAACTTATGAAATTGAAACAACCGGACTCAACCTCCAGCCTGAAAAATGGAAATTTGCAAAACTCAAATCACGCGACCTTATCAGTGATATTACCGACATAGTGACCTATCTATGCTTGTCCAAATCTGTAATCGGATTTTGTAGTGTGTTAGATAACAATATGGAACAGCATTTAATAACAATAGGAAATTTTAAACAACGTAAGAAGTGTATGTAAATATGGCATATTAGTGTAACTCAACCTTTTAACTCAAAGCTGCAAGTAGTGTGCTGTAGATTTATTGGTTAGATTGTTTTACAGTATGTAGATTGTAATGTGCAGGTACGTAATGTGTAGTTCTGTTATGTAAATTCAGTGAATCTGTAACCGTTTGGGTAAATAGAGTTAAAAAAAAGAGTTCCAAAATATTACGCCATGACGACTAATCTTCGACTTAAAAGCCCGACTTGTCGCGCCTACATATTCTAAAGACTGCTTTCGTACGTTTTTAATCAAATAAACAATTTTATCATGGTTTTGATCGAAACCGTTGGCCAAAAATCCGAGACTCCGAGACCTCGCGGCCAAAAATTCGACAATCTGAGACGCAAAGAAACACAAGAAAACGAGATTCCGAGACTCATTCAAAACGCCTCCGAGATTGCGAGACTGGAACAAAAATTTCCGAGACCCTGAATTTTCCGGGTACCATTCGCCACCCCTCATATTCTTTTAATTTTAAATCCTGATTATGTTGCTGCTCGCTCGCTACGCTCACTCCGCAACAATTAACTTGACTTATGTAAAAATTTGCCTTTCCTTTATTCCAGGGTCAAATTTCCGCTTGCAAAATGTGTATTAAGTTCAAATTCTGGTGAAGAAAAGGGCACTTGCACGCAATATCTATTCACTCCCACTCTCGGGAAGCCCTCATTTGACGCGGCGCCATTGTCGAAGTCATAACTCGGTTGTGTCGCAAAGCGGAAGTGACAACTTCGGGCCACGCATCAACACCGGAAGTGCCTTTCTTCACCCACAAAAAAAAACCCAGCAGCATACTAGTTATTGCGTACGCTCATGGGGACCTAAATAATTACTATTTCCTCTTTGGATGATTTAACGTCATGGGATTTTAGGAGAGGGATGCTTCCTCAAAATGTTTTCAAAACGAAAAGTGTGAACCAACCATTCCGTAACATTAGCCTGTTCTGCAGATTGCGCGAAAGAAAATTCACTCTTTTTTTTCATTCGCCTTTTCCCAGCTCATTTGGTATGATTGTGTCATTTGTATCCCCAGAATCTGCCCGATTCATGTTAATTTCTGTTATAACACAGTGTGTATTCTAAGTCAATTCCCCAACCGTATCTTTTCCTGTAAAACTACTTTGCAATCCCCAAGACTATGAACTCTTTCTTCTGCATCAACTTAGTTTTATTTACACCGATCAAAGACCTTGAAGTAGTGCAGCACTTGCTCGTTGCTATGCAGATTATACTCTGTTTTATTTTCTAGCGGCATCGAAATAAAATAACGAGAGAGAGTTTGCTAAATATTCGACTATCTTAGATATCACTTACTTTGGGTAAAGTGCGAAAACCCCAAGCTTGTGCCATACCGGTAAATATTTTGTCCACTTAAAAATCTATTTCAGCCCAGTTCAAAACAGGAGTGAAAACTGTAATTTGTTAGAAGAATGTTTGGCTGAAATGAAGTTCTATATCACAAGGCGAGACCATCCACCGCAGAGATCGCAGAACACAACATGATTGGTTAATGAGAGGGTCATGAAGGGGGGGGGTCCTAATCCCATTTCCCAGCAAATTGTTTTTTTCAAATCTCAGCTCAAATCCCACAATCCCAGCCTGTGTTGCTCAAATTGAAATCCCATTCCCAATTTTCCATTGTTTTTATTTCATGAATCCCAGTCCCAGTGCACAAAATCTCATTTCCCAGCCTCTAAAAAAGGCAAATCCCAGCTCCCATTTTACCCCTTCATGACCCTCTAATGAATTTACACAAACTGGTGGGAAGCCTAATTGGTGAACACCTATTTTCTTTGATCGTCTCTGCCTTTTATATTGTCTTTACTTGGTGTTATTTTAATGACGTTCGATAATGGATCTGCTATAAATGAAATCTTAGCTACATGTAAGTTTGACTGCGTACTTTGTTTTAAGAATTATGTAGAACAATATATTTATTTTTTATCAAAACTTGTTCGCTTTATATCCACAAACGGTTATTACGAAATTCAAATATAACTTCCATAATTAATTGATGAGTATTGATTATACAGATTATGTGATGAATCAGTAAAGCACTCATTGGAAAGTCTGGAAAGAAAACCAAGAGTCCTTTATCAGTCTATAAGCTAAATCAGCATGATCTCTTGCAAACAGAAAGGCTGGAGAGCGGCTTAAATAATTACCCTTCACTGAAAAAGATTTTTTAATAAGAAAGTGCATATCAAATAAAAAATTATTGCTACTTATTTGAAAGGCTTTTCAAAGTAAAGGAGAATGGCGTTTTCCTTTTTGGAATATCTTTTTTCGTTTAAGAGATGTTTACATTTTGTATTATGCAAACGAGGAAAGTGATCGATGACGTCATAAATAGTTCCACTTAAACAGCAAAGTACTGAATCAAGAATATCTCCAGAAATATTGGAGCAGTGTTCTTCCACCGTGCACCAGAAATGCATATCACAAAAGAAACAGAAAGACACTATGTTCTTACCACAGCAACACCCTTGGCTCTTTCTAAGAAAAATTGCAACCTTTTAAGGAGGCTCGAAAGGGTTTTTCGTTGCTATATTGTTTGTGAAACGATGGAAGATTACAAAGAAGGATGTTTAATGGTATAGGCAAACTATATGTCTCCTTGCAACTCTATTGTTGGGCTATACTTTAAGGGTACTTGTGGCGTCATATCAGTTACCATGGCAACGCACAAGGTCCACAAAAGCAACCTCTAAATTTCAGTTTTTGTAAATTATCTCAGAAACTAATTCGGTGACCTACCATTTTTATTTCTTTGTTGGAAAGTTCCCTAAATTCTTTAACTTCTCAGACAGTATAGAAAAAATTTATCTCGTAGAATTAAATATATTTAAAGAAAACGCGTTTTATGGCTTACAGAAAATTCCACTAGATAATTTTCCCCTAAACTTTTATATCTGAAGTGCCATTGTGAATGGTGCGTACATGCAAAAAATCAACATAGGTCACCGAGCAAACTTTCGAGCTAAAAGCAAATGTTTTCCGCAGATTTTATTTCCGGTTCGCGCGATTTTACGCAGCATTAACTTCCGGTGTGCTGATTTTAATACTGATTCAGCTGACGCGTGCATCTCAGTTATGGCGTGTGTAGATTGCGCGCGCGTGCACCTAAAAACCATTTCGAGCCTCCTTAAAGTGGGACAGATCAGAGTACCTTGCTCGGAACCCACATGGTTCTTACATTGTCTTAACTCTCTCCATTAGATTGTTGCGAGCGTATGATCCTCAAGTAAAATCTGGGAATTTTATTCTTAATTAAGACAAGACCAATAGCATAACTGTTGTCATGGCAACTGCACGACAGGAAGTACAGCTTTTTCAGATTGTTTTGTGATGTATTCTCGATTGTGTTGTACTGTTAGTGAAACCACTTATGACGTCATCACTTTCCTCATTTGCATAATAACAACGTAAATATCCCTAAAACGAAAAAGATATTTCAAAAAGAACGCAATTCTTCCTTTCTTTGAAAAACCTTTCAAATGAGCAGCAATTATGTTTTTTACTTCATAGGCACGTTAAATATTTTCACTCTCAACTTCTTTTGCAGATGCAAATAACAGCTGCAAAGGAGAATATTCTCACAGAATCGTTTTTTGAGGAAACAAGAATGCGCACAATGTCTCTCTTCTCTATCTCCCAAGGCCAAGGGAAGCAGAGAGGAGAGAATCTGGAACGAGGTTGCGGTGCACACGGTTCTCTCTCGCGCAGTCTATTTGTGACGTCAAGAGAAAACCGTTCACCCTTGTCTGGCAGCACAAAAGGATTTGCTAGCGAGTTGAAGTTTCATAAAAATACTATCTGGTATTGCCTTCCTTCAACTTTTTGCTTAACTTGTGTTCACAATTAATTGACAATAACAATGAAAACAATAACAGCATTTATCTGAGCATTTATTAAGCTTAGTTACAATGAAATAACATCATGAAAATTAATATTTGTCCATCAGTTTTTATGCTATTTCAAGTTTTCTTACTTATAAATTGATTTATTCTTACAAAATGTGTATACTTCAAGTTAAGTTTGACAACTCATCACCAACATTGTGTCCTTGTGAGAATATTATGTTGGTTTGTCCCTGCAGAGAAATTATCCTAATTGAACCACAGGGAACCCAGAAACTTTATGATGGTACATTGGAAAAGACATGTTTTCGTTCCAGCTTCAGTTGGCTCTCTTATTGGACCTCCTGCATTTGTATTTTTTTTTTTTTTGATGATTGTGCTACAATTATGAAACAGAAAATAATAGTCTGTGTGTACTTAAGTGCCTATTATAGTACTAACACAGCAAAAAAATAAATAAATAAAATAAACAGCACCATAGCCAGAACAAAATTATGGCCGAGGAATTATGTCTATGGAAATTTTTTTGACTGAGGCAATGTCTATGGCAAGTTCACTCTTTCCAGGTAATTAAGGTGTTTATGATAACAATAAATGACAAAAATAAACAAATGTGGACTTAGGAAGGGGCCTTGGTTTGCCGTAACTAGCTTAAACACCCTGATAAAGACAGGAAAAAAATGTACTACTCTATGAAGTTAATAAGAACTAATATGAAGAGGAAGCAAGTATAATCCCAAATATCTAGATCCAAATTTATAAAGCAGTCTA
Source organism: Platygyra sinensis (assembly GCA_019787425.1). Classification (NCBI taxonomy): domain Eukaryota; kingdom Metazoa; phylum Cnidaria; class Anthozoa; order Scleractinia; family Merulinidae; genus Platygyra; species Platygyra sinensis. The sequence goes on along the minus strand of JAHPZR010055878.1, from coordinate 14,754 downwards.
TCTGAAATTACATCAAGAATAATACAAAGGCGGAATGATATGCTGCTAAAAACACTTGTGTTATTTCTGCAGTGTGGGCATATGAAATCACAATGATGAATGACAACAAACTTAACAGCCTTAGCGAAACTGGAACACTGATGTTTTGGGCATTAGCTTTCAATAGGAGCAAGCAGTGTCTGAGATGCAATGAATTAACTCTACTGTCTTATTCCTATAAATCAAACATTTCTGTGGGTTGCATTCTTTACAGTCAGAGAGACCTCTCTCATCCCTGTCTGAAGCTTTCATAAGAAATGTGGTACAAATAATTAGCAATTATTGAATGAGGCCGAGTAGGATGTGAAGAATTCTGCAGATCAAGGAGGGTGTTTTCCACAGAGGCCGAAGGCTGAGGTGGATAACACCCTCCGAGATCTGCAGAATTCTTCATATCCTAGGAAAGCCGAATTCAATAATTGCTTTTGTATTCATTCACAATATTTCCCCGTTCTTAAAGGAGTTTCGCCATTTCTCTCTTTGTTTTTCTGCTTACCAAATATAACACAACCTTGTCCCTAGGTTTTCTCTGTCAATGGTTCAACAATCTGTAGTAGGCTGCACTTTTGATATCATTTTCATGTCATCCGTTTAATAATTTGCAGTGGGCTGCACTTTTGACGTCATTGGTTCAATATTCGATCAACAACAGCTGGTTATGGTGAATTATGCATGTGGTTTTAACCAATCAGAAATGGGGAAATATTTTGAATGAATAATAATAAATAAAATGTAATTAACTTATTACTATTGATTTTAATTAAGTGAAACATTTCTTAATGGTAACCAGAATCATTACAGTATACCTATTTGAATTTCACTGCTGCTGTATTTTGTACTGTTTGGATATGACAAAAAATTCACAGTAACTCATTCATGTTAGCTGGAGAGGTCTTGGACTTGAATACGAAACGGATCCAGGATTTTTCTTAGGAGGGGGTGTACCACTAAGGAATGGCATAGCTGACTGGTGATGTAAACAAATTTTAAAAGCAAACACCACTTAGAAAGCTACACCCTCCTCCTAGATTTGCCCCTGTGCATTACATCCTGGGGGGGGGGAGGTACTCTCACATATGGGCAATATAGGTATGTGCCGCGGAATAGGGTATGGTTTTTGAGGTTCTTGGTCTTTAAATAGGGTATCTTTTTTTACCCTCTTGTTTCTGTGTTCCTGGTGTGGTCCTTAGATAGGGTAGCTAAATTGTATTATCTAATACTGGAGTGTGAAAATACCCACCTAAACGAATGTTTAAGCCTTAAAAAGGGTATAAGTTTTCGCTTTCTTAGTCCTTAAATAGGGTTAGGGTTTAAGAACCTTTGCAGCACACCCCTATCCAAAATTCGTGGGAGAACCGCCCCGCCCCCGGCATTACATGAACCTCCACAGTGGAACCCACTAACTTCCCTGAGATAAGTAAAGTACCTTCCAGAAAGTACTCATATGAATAATTTCTGGAACTGCACATTGCTTTACTACAAAAATTATCAGGACAGGTTCATACTGTCTTCTAAGGCAAATCTATTGAGGGAATAAAAAAAAAGCAAAAAGATACCCTAGCGGGAGCTACAGAAAAGGATTGAAAACTCATCAGAACTGGAGAGACTGTAAGCTTGAACAAAATGGTACTTTTAAAAGTCACTTTGCATTGAAAAGGCAATCATTATCCTTATACTAAACAAAATAAATTGTAAAATAAGATAAACTGGAGCATTCTGCTGTTCTTTTTCTTCTCCAAATACTTCATTGCTCTTGGTTTCACTAATTTAAGTTTGGAGCTTGCAAATTATAAACAGTTATTAGATGAGGTTTTTGTGATATCCAGAATAATCAAGGTCGAGGTAAGGGTTGTCAGCCGAAGCCGAAGGCTGAGGCTGATAAATACCAAGACCTTGATTATTCTGTAAATCACAAAAACCGAATCTAATAATATTATTGTTTCATTATACACTGAACGAACAAAAATTGAAGTCATGTATTTGCTTCTTCACTGACGGCAAGCAAGACAAAGCACGTGAACTTGACATGATTACCCTTAGAAGTCATGCACTGCGGTCATACATAACATGATTACCTGTGACCTCGAGTGTCCTTGACATGATTATTAATCTGCAGTTATGATGTCACGGGCGCTGATTTTGAAAATTCACTGTACGCTTTCGGCCAATCAGAAAAGAGTTAGAGAGTTCAATGTATAATAATACAGCATATTTTTTTTGGTATTGGACTGGAACTAGTTTGGAATCCAGGTTCATGCAGGGAAATATCATTAAAATGATATTAATGTCACTTTCAAAGTAGTTCGAGTCTAATTTTCAGATATGAACACGATCAGTCTCTATTAACCAGGGCTTCTGATAAGACGCAGAAAAAACTAAAATTTCACGGGTTTTTCTGAGTCAAATAAGTCTGTTTTGCAGGAGATTCACGAAAATTTTTTAGGACAAATTTTGCTAGAAAATGATTGGTAAAAAATGGCTAATTTCATGGCAATTTCCTGGGCATATTTCGCTGAAAAAATTTGGTTTTGCACAGATTTGACAAATGCTTTCTACTAAAACAAGATGGCAATTTTGCCATTTTTTTAAGAACTGCCTTTGTAAACTGGCAATTTTGCAGGAAAATTTGAGCAAATCGTTTGGACTATTGTACATGTTTGTATTTGATTGACTGCTAGGTTCTTTTTGATAAAAATCATCATTTTCTTGTGGCCACAGTGAGAACCCAGTTTTTCGAAACATTAATCTAAGAACACCTAGTTAGGGCTGTCCACATTATGCTGGCATGATTTGGAGCATAATAGTGAGGCATGAGCATTAAGTATTGCGCCACCATAATAGTAAGAAAAATTCCCGGAAATATGTCAAAATATTGAAAATAAATAAATAAATAAATACATCAGAATTGGGTACAATCTCGAAATTGGGATTCCTGATTTCCTGTGGAGAAATATGCCTGGCAATGGACTGCCGCAGACTTCACCACCGGAAATGGATGTGGCAACATGGGGTGACTGGGAGTCTGGGACTCATTTATATTCCAATTAAAAGGAATACTTACCTAATACTTTCTGTTGCCAATGTAATCATCCATATAAGCATATCAAATGACTGTATTTATTTTAGGTAAAAAATGAGTGATCCAGGGAAAATATTGAGCCTAATAGTGGGACTTTTTGAGCATATCAGTAACATTTTGTGAACATAAAAAATTAGCATAATTATAGTGAAATTAATTGTGAGCATAATGTGGACAACCCTACACCTGGACACATAATGTGGACAACCCTACACCTGGTGGATTTTGGATGTTGTTTATTCGTTGCAGTGACAAAGTTTCACAACAAATTTGCAAGTTTACAGCAATTTAACAGACCCAACAGCCAAGATAAGTTTTAAATTTGTTGTACCGACATGTATTTGAAATGATTTCTAGCAAATTTGCTGTATTTTGCCTGTTTTAATGAATTTCGAGAGATTTCGCGGATTTACATGAAATTCATGGCTCTGTGACCACACAAAATATCAGAAGCCCTATATAAACAAACGGAGACAATAGTGCCCAAAAGCAGCCCACACTTAGATTACCTGGGATTGACGAGCACTATCAGACATGGAGCCTAACTCTGGTTCTTCATGTACCTGTTGGTAACCATCCAAGTTTGCTGGACAGAAGTATTTCCAGCCATTGTAGCAAAGAAGGCACCAGAGGTAAACAAGGGGTACATATGCCAGAGCATTAACAGTTCTTTCAAGTCCGTCCTGTACAGATGGCGTTGCTTCACTTCTGATGCCTGTGCTGAAGATGGCAACGAAACACAAGTTTGTGAGAAGGATGGCATCTAAAGTATTGAGCCAGCTGTAATCCTCATTAGCGATATTGTTAGCAGGCTCATTTGGTCTTGTCTTGTATGGCTGAAGGTAGAGGCATGTTACCACAATGACAACACTGGATACCTCAAGGATGGATCTTTTTAGCGGCCCAAATGGAACATACAGAGCGATAAACAAGATGTAAATACGGCAGATGAAGTAATAAGCAGCAAACCATCTGTACTCATCTTTAAAGCACTTCTGGAAAGTGTCAAAGAACAATCTGAAATTGTTCAAGAACTGAAAGCGCCTCAAGAACCAAGGGGTGAAAAGCAGCACCAACGGTACAAAAATGATAAAAAGAATAAACCAAAGAGAAGCAATGATGGTATAAGGTAAGTGTGTTTTCCAGTCCCTAAAAAAGTCAATGTTACCATCTGCATACAGCACCCACCTTCCATTGATGGGAACATAGTGAATAATGTTACAAGAAATCATTGTAATATTTGTATAACAGAGGACCAACAGCGTACAGAAGGCACGGGAAACATTCCTGTTAATGTAGCAAGCAGGACGGCATCTTCCAAGCTTGGCCAGAACCATTAGCAGGAAAAGGACATACGAGGGTAAAATGTAGTTTACTCCAAGTTTCTCAAGGTTGGTCATTCCAGCATAAAAACATGTTCCAACACCTTTGACTCTCCAGTTGGCGACACCAATAACAAAAGAAATAAATGGATCAAGGAACTGGCCTTCTTGGTGCAGAAATGTGATAATCTGATATGAATAAAGCCATGCATTGAGGTAAGTTGTAAAGATGTCTAATTCAATGCGTAGTACCACCAATACCAACAGCAAAGTGACTATAAAAAATACCAGCAGTAGCCAGAGATGGCTGTTGT
>JAHPZR010055878.1:0-5000 GCA_019787425.1 Platygyra sinensis | reverse complement strand
TGCAGTTAGTTTTACTGCAGTTTGCTTGCACTCAGCTTCCATTTTTGGTAGGGTAACTCTATATAAATTTATAGTACTGTAATACTGTAATGTAGTTTAAATTTGAGTATAACTACCCGGACCATTAAGTGGGTGCCTACACTAAGTAGTCATTACACCTTGCATTTTTGAGCAGAGGAACCGCGCCAATGGGAGATCGCCTAGTGAAGTGGGTAGGGAAGGAGGCCCGTCAAATAGATAAAAGGTTAAAGCAGCAAAAGGGTAAAATTCGGGACGTTATGAATAGGCGATACGCTATTTTGGAAACCTGTTATGTCAAGAAAATCAAAGTCGAGAAAAGTTGCTACAGTCAAACCTGTATTAAGCGGACATCCTTGCAAGTGTCCGGGGGGAGGGGGGAGCTTAGTCCAGGGGATGTCCGCTGAAAACAGGTTCCCCAAGAAAAAGAATTCGTCTTAAGGGACTGACGAACATCTCAGGTAAAGCAATTTAAGTATACAGTACCATTGATGATCATTGATCGAATCATGTGAAGGTTCACAAAATGAAACAAACTCCAATAAAGAATTATTGCAAAAGATTGTTGCGTATCAGGGAATTTCCTTATGTTCTGGAAAAGATTGTTGTGTTCTCGAATCGATTGTTGTGTTCTCCAAAAGATTGTTGTGTTCTCCAAAAGATTATTGTGTTTCAGAACAGAAATTGAGTTGTGTTTTGCCCCTGTGGGCCACAGTACAAATGATTAATGTACTAAAACGTGGACCAACAATCACGCTTTCTTTTTACAGTGTCAGGTTTTTAACAATAGAGATAACCCGGTATAAGTCAAGTTCAAACAGTTTAAGGTGCCTGCATCCTTTGAATACGGGTATTTTTTTTACAATGTTTAAGGTGGGAAAAGAAAGATGGGACTTGCACTGCTGTCCGCTTAATAGAGGGTGTCTGCTTACTACTTACAGGTTTGACTGTAGTACACTCCAAAGAAGAGAACATAAAAATTCATTTGTTCCACTTGAGTCGGGGCTGTGGGTTCAAATACTCCAGTACCATCAACTGCTTGGAGTTGAAGTATTGACATATCAAAGTGTGCTGGATAAAGCTGCTTCTTCTCTTCTTTTCCTGCAACAAATATTAGCAGATCAGGCTATCTTTTAAGATCGCCAGGTGATCTACCAGAAGATTAGTAGTGAACAAATTCAGTAGTGACTTAGAAGTAATAAAAAAGCTTGTCACTCGAATACTATTGTCTATTTCTATTCGCTGATTTCCCGCGTTTTTCAAAAAGAAAGATATGAAACGTGGTCCAAAAGAAAGAGGCTTTTTAGGACAGCCCCCTAGTAAGCGAAAGACATTCAACCGCTGGGCTGTGACTTGAAAGAAGCGAATTACATCCAAGCAGAACCAGGTATGCTTCGGGGGGGCAAACAGAGTGCATTGTGGGAATTGGAAAATAGAGAATGAACACTCGACTTTTTTGCATTTCTTTTTATGATTGTCTCGTAATGAGAGATCTTCATATAAACAAAAGGATCAATATTTACACAGAATAAAATCTATGATTTGTTGTTTCTTTTGATTAAAGAGTCTTGTGAATTGTTCGTACCTTCAGAGTGTGTTCTCTGTCAGGTGCCCACGTCTCTGTTTTTTTTTTTCTTAAATTGTTCTTTAAAAACGTCCCAAAACACGTACATTTACCGACGCTCCAGCCAGTGCTCATACGCTCTGACAAACAAAGAACACCAAGTGAAAAAACCGTCGAATGTCCCTATGTCGGGGGTCAGTTAAAATAAAAGACTTCCTTACTTCTGCCGTGAATCTTTCAGTAAGTCTTTCAGTTCAGACGCACCGCCCGCTCAAGCGTTAAAACCCGGCTAAAAATCCAGGAAAATTCTTTACTTAGTTCCTGAGCCTAAATATTTCAAAACTCTAGAAAGAGCCAACGGACAAATCAAAAGTACCAGAAGCTAGTAGGTTCTGATCAGAAAATGCAAAGAAAAGCATGAAGAAATTGAACTTAGAGGCTGACCGTACGGTTGGGGTTAATTGTTATATATTTTCCAACATTTCATCAGGGACGGCCTGACTTCTTCAGGTAATGTTTACAACTGAGAAAAGACGTTACAATTTAAACAACCAAGATAACCGTTCAAAGAAGTAAACTAATAATGATGGCAAGATAACAAAAATAGAAATCGATAAAAATAGACCGTTAAAATAAACTAATGAATGACAAGATAATAAAATGGAATATAATACATACGGTATAAGTGGGTTTAACATAACATTAAATTTATTCTCGTTTGTTTATACCTTTGGACTCAAGAATTTGACCCCTTTAGATAAGGGTACGCTTCCTTGGCTTTGCGTAACGCGGCACGAGATGAATGTATCAGTTCTGTATCAGTCAGTTCTATGTCGTTAGGTGAATGATTGTCCGAAAGAATACGGTCTGAAACTTCAGTGGGTCTGGAGGAAGGGGTGGATCTGTCTACTGGTCGTCGGTGTTCATTAAGGCGGTCTTTAAGTCGTCATTTCGTTTCACCTATGTACTGTTTGTTGCAACGTAGAAAATGTATCACGTAAATAAGATTTTGAGAGTTGCAGTCGATAAGATCATGAATGGTTCTTATTTCCCTAGTGGCAGACCTGGAGAAAGCCGTCCAGGATTTCTAGGAAAAATGAAAAATTTCCCAGCTGTTTTGCAAAACCGCTAACAACACCGCCTGGCTTCATGCCAGATAACTCCAAAAAAGGATCACAGATCAGTGTTTTGTTATTCAAATATACATCAACTGAGAATTAGAGGATATTACATGCCCGCGCGTACCCTGGGTTCCAGAGGATATTTTTTTTTGCGCAGAGGAGAAAAAAAAAAACCTCTGGTCACAGGAGCACGCAACCTCATTTCCATGCGAGAAATCAGTTCAGAAATTGAACTGGGTCAACGATTGGATACTCCCATGTCCGTTGTTCGATGTAGCCTATCAGGGCCATTGTTATATTGTTAATTCCCTGCGGACATGGGAGTATCCAATCGGTGACCCAGTTCAATTTCTGAACTGATTTCTGGCATGGAAATGAGGTTGCGTGCTCCTGTGACCAGAGGTTATTTTTTTCTCCTCGGCGCTTTGCGCCTCGTTAACGCGGCTTCGCCGCGAAATATCGATCAGAAAAAAATATCTTCTGGAACCCAGGGTAGCCCGCACGTGGATATGAATTTTATCTTCGAGTGGTCAACTCGATATCTCACGAGTGAGCGCAGCGAACGAGTGAGATATCGAGTTGAACACGAGAAGATAAAATTCATATCCATAAGCGGGCATGTAATATTCTGTTTATTATATAATCTTCATCATTATTATATAAACACCAGCGCCGCTTTCAAAGGCGCGATTTTTTATGTAACCATAACGACGGTGATCTCTTCACGTGTGAAGATAACGTGTTATCTTCACGTGTGAAGATATGAAGTTTTCGCGGGAAAGCTCACTTGGTATTTCACTGGTGTTATATAATATAATAAGAGATATGAGATCCGGTCACATGGTACGGAATAAATTACGCTGGGACGCAAAAAGCGCAGTGGGACTTTCAAAACAAAGGAAAGTCGGGCTGGACTGGTAAGAGTTCTTTTGTTTTGGAAGTCCCACTGCGTTATTTGCGTCCCAGCGTAATTTATTCCGTACGATGTGACTGGATCCTGCAAACGGCCCATTCCCGGTCAATCACATCTAAGAAAGAAAACGCGTCTGGTGGCTGGCTTCTTCTCCTTCCCCGATCCACACACACATAGACGGTACACTGATCCCAACGGCGGATATGACCAAAATTGAATAAAACGGAATAAAGGACTGAACCATTTTAAACAAAATAGTCCTTTATTACGTTTTATTCAATTTTGGTCATATCCGCCGTTGAGATCCGCAGTGTGGCGTCTATATTCATTGTTCTATTCTAAAATTTCTACTGATCCGGATCTACTTGCGATCTAGCCTGCCAGCAGGCTCAGTTATTTGGGTAGGGTATCACCACTATCACGGTCCTAAGGCGACAAAAAACCGAAAAAACTAATGTCAGTTGAGGACTTCAAGAATCACGGTAGTGTCCGATGTATACGGGGCTCTGGGAATACATTAGCAGAGCGTTTCGAGGTGAAACCAGTCACGCAAGGTCTAGTCCTTAAAGCTCTCGAGACTCTAAAAACAGAAAAGGCGGCTGGGCGAGACGGTATATCTCCTAAAATATTGAAACTTGGGGCGAAAGAACTACAACGACCTTTGACTAATCTTTTCAATGCGTGCATTAAGGCTGGTGAATGGCCTAAGGCCTGGAAATGTGGGGACTGGGCCCCAGTTTACAAGAAAAATGATAGATACTGCAAGGAAAATTATCGCCCTGTAACAGTACTCCGTACTGCGTATCCACAGTATCCACAGTACACTGCGTATCCACAGTACTCCTTCCAATATTCATCATTTGATACTTTTCCAAATTTCCCATCAACAGGTTCGACTCATACCATTTTGTAGCTGTTTTCTGCGCTCTCCCGCAACTTGGAAATGACTTCACTAGAATCATAACCGACATGAAAAATCTGATGATCATCTGCATACATTGATAGGCGGGTGTCCATGTGGTACGGCAGATCATTTTGAAATATGTTCCACAAGAGGGGCCCAAGGGCAGATCCCTGAGGGCACCCCCGATTTACCGCTCTTGGCGTACTTGAATAGCATCCAATTTTAACACAGTTTTCCCTGTCCCTTAGATAGCTCTCAAATAACTTGATTGTGTTATCCTCGAAACCATAGGCCTTCAGCTTACTTAGCAGGAGTGGGGGATGGAGGGAGTCAAATGCCTTTGACATGTCTGTCGACAGTATGCTGACACATAATCCATCATCTCTCGCTTTTTTCCAAGATTCCACCAAATTTATTAAAGTCGTTTCACAACTATGATGCTTTCGATACGCCGAAGAGTTCTCATAAAAAATGCGCAGA
>JAHPZR010055877.1:0-7500 GCA_019787425.1 Platygyra sinensis | reverse complement strand
TACGGTTTCTTGGACGCGCAAACGCGCGGGACACAAAATGAATGTTGTGTTTCCATGCTGCGCAAACTGGGAAACTTTTTTTTTGCGGACACAAAATGTTTCTAAACAAAATCAGAAACATTTTTTTGTGTCCCGGACACTAAATTTGTGTCCGCAACAAATGTTGCGCGCGCGGGCAAACGGGGAAATATTTGTGTCGGCAACAATGTGCCCGCAACAATGTGTCCTCGTTTGCCAGGGCCTTTAGTATTCGCTGTTCATTGTAACTCTGCTAGCAAAACGTATGAAAAGACCATTTCCCAGTTACCTTATGTCTCGACTTCAAAACGAGTCCTCTTAGAAAACCTTTGATACGGAAAGGAGTTTGATTTATATGAAAATGACCTTGTACAAGGAACACATTTTCACACGAACAGTTTCGTACAAACACTCATTTAAACACAGAGGAAAAACCCAATTTACACAAATCAGTGTTAGCAAGTCTTAATATATGAAGTTGGTTTCCCCGAAAACTCCAATTTTTTTTAAGTGGATTTTATATTCGACTGTTAAATGCATGTAAACTTACAGCAAACAAGATGATATCTTCTTTCTTCCGATCTCATTCGCTTGCAACAATGTAACTCATAAAGCTTTACTATTATATGTGAATAAATATGTCGGGAATGAGAATCGAAGCTCGTGGAGCCTTTTTTGTAAAATACCTCACAAAACTACCATACCTGTGTTTTCGCGCCGATCCTCATTTTGCCTGAAATTTTCTTTCCTAATCATCTGAGTTTATGCCCCACACTAAAAGCTTGGATTGACAGTGAGATTTATTTTGTAGGTGACAAAGATTGCGAAAACACCAGACAGCTGCCAAAAACATCTGTCTAGTGTAAACAGAAATAAGCATCATGCTCAAGATCAATAAATGCAGTCAGGGTGAAATTAAACTTCAAAAAATTCAAACAGTTTGTCTCAATACTGGGCAGCATCTAGCATGCCTGTTTGTTGATTCAGAGAGCACAAAAGAAGATTGAATGGCTTGACTACGTTTTTAGTAGGTTGTGATGAGGGTTTCGGTAAAGCGTCAAAACCAGTTTTTAATTTAGTGCTAAATTTGGATTCATAAATAGATCTTTGAAATCAACTGTGACAGACTTAAGTCTTTTTGACTTCCGAATTTGGATTTTAATTAAACTGGATTGTCTTTTCCACTTTACAGTCCTAGAAATTGACGTTCCCTTAAAATGATATACAATTTCAACGTAATTACCTGATAAGAAATTTGAACAAACAAATTCTGGTGGTGACACCAGGAGTGACCGACCATAATACTGATGTCAAGCATCTTTTATAATTTCCGTCTGTCCCCTGAGCATATTATGAGAAAATTTATGACTCATACGTTCAGTAGCACACAAACGGGAAATGAAGACGAACCCACTGTTTTGTTTGATTTTCCCGTCGTTTCTGAGAATCCCAACCTCTTGAGATTTGCACTGGGTGCTGCAATAGTTCAGAAAAAATTCCGGACGCAGAATTTCTGGAACATCCAATCCGATCGAAAGTCCATGAAAGTTCGATAAAAATATGCGACTTTAGTCTTCTTTGTTGCTAAGTTATTGGAGTCTTCCAAATTAAGAGATTTACTGCCTAAACATCATGACACTGAACAGACTAGTGGAAATCTTGATCTACTTATATGACATCAACTTTGAAACTGTGAAGGTGACCGGGTTAGGAAACAAGTACCTTAAAAATCAATAAATCGCTGTTACTTGTTCCCCGCTTCTATTGCTTTTCTGACGCTGACTTGTTAATTTTCGAGATTAACTCAACCGAAATAGCGACATTCTGATCTACCATTGTGCAGATGGATAAAGGATCACTAACCTGGTCAGGACGCAAGAAAGTACTACACAGCCACAGCAGTTGACGTTTTTGAACTGGAAGAAGTGAAGTAACGCTAAAATGGCTTAATCACGCCGACAGAAATAACCACCAACGTGTACCGCCGACTTTTTCTCCTAGACAGTATGCAACTGCCAACAGCTAAAACAAAGAAATTTCAGTAATCTCTTCTTTGTCATGCTCAAAGTAGTCTTTTCAGAGTCTTTGCGCTTGAGAAAACAAACTAAACCGTTGAGTGGATGGGCGTTGCAATGAAAAATTTTCTACGGCAGCTTTCTGGAAACACATAAGGGCTTTTATGATGTTCACGGGGAATGTTGGGATTCAAAGAGGAAGCTGAGCATTCGACATGAGAGAACTGGGTCGAGCGGGTGCCGAAGGATGGACGCACAATTTTAAGCTCGCTCACTTGAGAGGCCAAAGACCCTGAAAAATGTGGTAAATATCGAGTATGCCAAGGATTGGAAGGCGAAAGTGAAAGAAGTTAAGCAGTTCATCAGGTAATGAAAGTCCTGCAACTGCCCAAGACCAGGAAGACGAAATTTCAGACTCGCAAACGTTTGCAACTATCATGGCGTCCGAAGAAAGTAGCAACGAATCGCCCTCACTGGCTGATGTTTGGAAATTGCTTACTGAAATCAAAACGAACACAGAGAAGCTGGTACTTGAGGTAAATTCGTTAAAGGTAAACTACAAAGAGTTACAGGATAACTTAGCTTCTGCGAAATCTCAAGTAGATATCTTAGTTAAAGAAAACAAACCCTAACGTCGAAAGTAAAATGTTGAGGACGACAAGTTGAAGTCCAGAACAAAGTTGAAAGATATGGAGCGAAGACTCGACGAGGCTGAAGAAAGACATGACAATTTAGAACAATATACTAGAAAAATTAATCTGGTAATACACGGGATCTCCGAAAGAGAAGATGAAGATAACGCGGAGAACGTTATAGAACTAGGAAAACTTTTAAATGTTAATTTGACGCGTGGCGACATCGACATAGTTCATAGGATGAACGTAAAATCCAAGACTGACCAACCCAGACCAATCATCTTTCGCTTTACAAGTTACAACGCAAAGAGTCAGTTATACAAAGCCAGACTACATCTTAGAAATGTTTTCTCGCAAGATCTAGGACCTGGCAAGATTTACATCAACGAAAATTTAACGGAATGGAGAGCCCAACTGTTTAAAGAGGTGAGAAAAGTAAGGAAAAATACAACAACGGCAAGACTTGGACTATAGAAGGGAAAATTTTTTTCAAACCAGAACTCACTGCTAAACCTTTAAGGATTGAATCTTACGAAAATTTAAAAACCTCTTAATTCTATGTTTCTAAGATTTACTCTACGATTTAAGAATCTTATAATTCCTTAACTGGTTTTAATTATAACGACAAATCAAAATCTTTAGCTTTCTTAACTTTGCACACCGTTCAGTTTAAACGTGTCAAGCTGTTGACCTCTCTCGTTAGCACTTGGGATTAGAGGTTTATACCTGGTAGTTTGTTTAATTCCCAGAAGCGAATAGGTTTTTTTTGTTAGGTAATTTGCTATGTTTGCTATGTCTTTGTTTTTCATTGTTAATAGTTTTGCATTCCATTTCGTCTCCTATCATACACTGTTTTTAGCTATTGAGCCTTGCATTAACTTAATAATACCTTTTATGAAAACAATTTCTGTCACAAAGTAATGGCATGCAATTTAAAAGTTATCTCGCTAAATGTGCGAGGTATAAGAAATCATAGAAAAAGGAGAGCATTTTCTGCTATTTGAAACAGCAAAAAGCCACTATTTTTTGTCTTTGGATGAACTTGTAAAGAAATTAACTACTCAATGGAAATTAGAAAAATGTACTTAGATGTATTACAATGTATCTCTTTTCAACATAACTTTAATTGCATATTACTTAATAAAATAAAGAACAATTAAAAATAAATAGCATTATTATAATATAAGCTGCATTAGTATGTAGGAAGTCTGCTCTCAATCAAATGAATGATGTATAGCATTTTTATATATCTTTTATTGATTAGGTAGTGCATAGGCTCTATCTGATTAGTTTTTTTTTGTCTAATTTGTCTTGTCATCTTTCTTTTCGATTATGTCCTGTTACCTTTTCTTTTAGATTACTTGTTTGTGCGGTTCTTTTTTTTTAACTTAACAACGAAGTACTATATAAAATTCAAACACTGTATTAGTGTAAGTAACTTATTTCAGTGTATTTGTGTGTATAAATAAAGTTTATTACATAAAAAAAAAAATGAGACAAAGAAACTTAACCGTGATCCTGATCATTAGTGTCAGGCGTTTCGCTTGAGTAGTAATGGAGAGACGGCGCGTTGGCATAGAAGACACAGTTGTCGCAAAACAATAGAGATTTTAAGGACAAAAGAACGACGAATACAATGAAAACAATTGGTTTGTGAGGCGGTGTTCTTTTGTGGTGTGTCCTGTGTCTTCTACATCAAGATGGAGCAATTTAAGGTAATTCCCCTGAAATAAAACTGACAATAGATTTTCGTTCAAACTTTGCCCACTGAATATTTATCATATGACAACTTCAATTTTGAAATAAAATATGGGGGTGCCCATGCTCATTAAGGAGCACTAAGGCATTGAAAATGACCCATTTTGGCATTATTTAATGCTTATTAGAAGAGCTCATTCCCAGTAATAATTGTAAAATATTTGTGACCGAGACTCATGAGAACATGCATTAACTACAGTCATTACATTGTATTGGACACAAATAAACATTTTAAGTTTGATTTAGACAGAAAGCTGAAGTCTCGATTAAAATTTGAACCAAATTTCTTGACATGGTTACCAAACGGCAAATCAGAAAAGTACACAGTGTATCTGCTATTTTCCTTATTTATTCAATTTTCAGCAATAGAAATCAGATAAGTCTTTTCTTACGCAAAGTTTATGGTAGTTTCATTACAATGACTGTAAAAAAAGGTGGGGTGCCCATGCTCTTTGGTGAGCTATAGCCATTTTTTAACTGACAGAGCTCGATATCAAAGCAAATTTGCCATGTTTTTACTATGCACGTGCACGGGCGCGCGCTAAATGACGCCATAAATTATGCACAGAAAGGATGCGCAATGCAAATGTGAGGAATGACCTTAAATTTCTCACTAGAGCAGTTGTTTCATCAATTATCTCTTTTCAAGGCGCTTTTAAATGTGTTTCATAAAATAATCTGTTTAAATTACTAAGTAGGTATTTTAAAAGGAAAGTCCAAAATGTAAAAGTAAAAATGAGGTTCTAATAATAGTCGGGTTTTTCTGTATCAGCAAAGAATCATACCTCACAGCTTGAAAACAAAAACAGGAGCTCCTCCTTTTCGGGCAACTTTTATTGTTAATTTTCGAGTCTGAGCCTAAACTCTGGAATTCCTACAGGGACAAATTTCGACAACTCCCTAAAAGTACCCTTAAAAGCATATACATAGTTTGCTACTCTCAATAATGGAGGCTGAGGATAATTATGTTGAAACGGCTATTCTTCTGCATAAAATTGCAAATTTTACATAAATTATGCAATATTGTTGTAGCTTGTATTGTGACTCTGCTGATAATTGCTGGTAATTCTTAATGATTTTAAGTTGTTGTACTTCCTTTGTAATTTATTTTATTTGTTAATGTGATTAGTTGATCGGTTAACCACGGACTGCGTGTAACTCCGCCCACCACGATTAGCCTTTGCCATTTGTGGGCGGTGGCGGACAGTATCTTTTGAATCTGTTTGATTACCTATTTTTGAATTATGTATTATGTTCTATTATTATGCTATTACGTTCTATCATTAGGTTCTATTAGAATAGTTTAGCATATTCGCTACACTTCTAATTAGAGTTCCATTGTTACCGACTTGATAAAAGTGATATAATAATAAATAGATAAGGTGTAAAATAATAAACAACGCTAAATAACTTACTAAACCACACTAAATAACTTAATGCAGTTACACAGAATGAGTATTTCGTTGACTGTAAAAGCTTCAAAGTGTCAAGGAAATGCCGGAAGTAGGAGCACGTTACAGATGGTGACATAAACGGAATCGTAAAAACTCAAAAACAGTTTTCTTACATGCGCTGTTTTATCATGTTTGTAACCAGATTTTGTATATTATTTCTGTTTAAGATGGTGACATTTTTGATGGCATGAACCGCCAATAAATTGAGTCGAGTGTCGCTTAAAGTGCCTATGAAGTAAAATAAAATCATTGCTGCTTAATTGAAAGGCTTTTCAAGAAAAGAAGAATGGCGTTTTCGTTTTTGCAGTATCTTTTTTTCGTGTTACAGATATTAACGTTTTTTAGTTTTTGCAAATAAGGAAAGCGATGACGTCATAGGTGGTTTCACTAAAACAGTCAAAATATTAAAAAGATCAGTCGTAATTGCTGATTTTCAGTGTCACGCTATTCAAAATAGATAAAAATCGGAAATCAAAACCGTTCAAAAGACTAAGTCTAGAATCTGGGAAAAGAAAGAAGGTAAATATGCAAAGACTCTCGCCAACTTTCAGGTCACAGCAATTTTTCTTATGGAAGATATGCGGAGAAACCTTTTCCCCAAATTTATAGAGATTTGTATGGAGACGCCATGCTGGATGGGCACCAACATGGCAGCCGGAAACCAGCAGAAACATCTGTCACTGAGTTTTGCTACAAAAGCGTGAATGTATATCTCTCAGAACACAGAAACATAACAATAATACTTTATTCCAACACAAGAACTGTTTAGATAGCCAAATTTCCCGAAATAAATCAGTTCTTAAACCACTATCACAGCTCTCTCGACCGTCAAGTAAATTCCACGTCAGCGAAAAAGCTTAGAAATTCAAGCGTATTCTATCACTAAACCAAGAACCCATTCGTGGTGAAAATTTGCATAAATATTAGCTTTTAGCTGCTCTTAACATGATGAAAGTAAACTCTCAAGAGGATCAAAAGTTCCGTAGTTTGAAAGTTTAGTGACGTCGTGTGAAAACCAGCAATTCTCTGAAAAAAGTATGATTTTACAAAAAGGAATGCTTAGCTATGTTTCCAACGTTGGCTTTAATCGTAACTCGTCGCAAAAAGTTAAATTCAATGAAAAACCGCTTATCCTATAGCAATTAAAGAAACCGGAAGTGCCGGAGTTGTCTATTGCTAGTTACACTAGCGCCTGCGCAGTTCATGCTATCAGCGGTTCGATAAAAACAAACCTAGATTAAACACGTTCTCCCACATCTCCCCCTCCCAGAAAAGCTTGTCTCATTGTTGTGATGAGGGTTTCTTCAAAACAATTTTTTCATGTCGTATTTAACTGTGGAATACATTGAATAAAACAAAGAAAGGTAACAATTAAGTAACAGGCCAGCATTTCTGTACTTAACCTTGCTGAATACATGCACAGTTTCCTAGCCTTGTAATTTACCCTAGGGTCACATTTAGCATATATTGAAAAGGGAATAAAACATATGTTTACGAATTTGCAATTTAGCCAAGCTGGGTTTTCTCTTTCTATTTTGAATCTCCACCCTTGGTCTATGATGGTTAACAAAGCATTTTACTCTCCGTTTAAACACCTGCTGTGTCACTTGATCATACTTA
>JAHPZR010055876.1:45000-54348 GCA_019787425.1 Platygyra sinensis | reverse complement strand
GTGATTGGTGCCCATGCACGAGTTAGCACAAGATCAAAGTTTCAGACGCTAATGGTTAAGAGTCACGTTCTAGACGTGACAGCTGGCAGGCATATACATGTAGTCTCTGAAGTTCAATCCATAGAGACCAACCACCATGTGCTTGAACGTAAACTAAAAAAAACATAATAATATAATAATAAAAAAGAAAACGTTCGAATTTAAGAATCATTCAACTATTATTTAATACTGCCTTGATCATGTCGCATGATTCCGAGGCTCGGAAAGTACCGCATGTGAATCTGCCCTTCACTGAGAGAAAATTCCTTTCAGCTCAGCTCTTATACCACGAATAGCGGCGCTGATCCTGTGCTGAAATAACTGCATCTGTTGTGTCACGTTGAGCCAAAAGTAATAAACTGCTATTGATTCCTGACAAATTAAAACCTGTAGGAGCTGAAGGGAAACAAATATATGCAGGAAATTCTCTTTACTCTTTTAATCTTTTTCATAACTTTGAAGTCAAGTTAGTTCATAACCCATGAGTACTAAACTAACAGAAATCCTAGCCATGTTCTCGTTCTGCCTTTTTATTTTTTTTTTTCTCGTTCGATTCTTCACTCGAACGAACTCGAAAGAATTGCAGTCAAACGATTCGACTTCTGAATGTAAGACAGGCAAGGTGATTATTTTCGTTACAAGGTGAAGTTTCGTTCAAAGAACATGCTTTCTTCAAATTAATCTGAGCTCTGATTTATAGTTTTTCTCAGGCTTCGACTCTGACGTGGTCAGTTAATTCATAATTGTAGTCAGGTTTAAGCCACTCACCATTCTGTTTGGGCAAGTAGTCAGTTCTACTAAATAAACCATTATAAATGTGACAGCTGCAACAGCTCAAAGACGAGAATCAGGGCAGGTTTATATACTTGGCGCGCCGTTGCCCAACAATAATTACAACATTGCACAAGTAATTAGTTCTGAGGAATAATCGAAACCTCCATTAATCACCGGAAATTAAAACACGTAATATAATGAAAGAATATACAACTTGAAACAATTAAACTTGTTGGGTCAAAAGCACAATCCGGCGCGGTCAAGTAAGCTCTTGTATCACATTATTATGACTGTGTTGACAGTACCGCAATCAAATCTCCTAAAAACGCGTTTTCGAGTCAAAGGCGAGGGAATTTTGTCATGTAAAGAGTGGAAGTTTTGAAGACGACCCAACCGTGGGTTGACTTCTGAGAATTCTCGACGAAGTTCGAAATGTTTCCCGGGTAGAGTGCGATAGGATGAGGTTTCGTCAAAAATAATGTTGTTGCCAGACATTCAATGAAAAAATTTGAACAATTGCACGACATTTTTTGTTGACTAAACGCTTCTTTCATTGAGTCTAGTTTACTTTTTCTTTCCGAAGTCAGTGATGAAAAAGTACAACAGCTCGAATTTTTGTTCAGACGAGAGTGATTGGTGCCTAGGCGTGAGTGAGCACAAGAAGCTAATAACTAAGAGTCACGTTTTAAATAAGAAGAGAAAGCTGGCAGGTATATACATGTGATCTGTAAAGTTCAATCCAAAGACAACAACCGCCTTGTGTTTAAAAGTAAACCAAGAAAAATAACGCGGTTTGAATTGAAGAACCATTCGACCATTATATAACACCGCCTTGATCATGTCGCATGATTATGCAACTGTAAGTACCGCATGTAATCTGCAGAAATCTGCCGCTTAAGAGAAAAACGGGTTTTCAGCTCAGGTCTGATACCACACTTAGCAGCGCTGATCCTGTGCTAAAATCATTTAATCTGTTTTATCACGTTGAGCCAAAAGTGAACTGCTATTGCTTGGTGACAAATTAAAACCTGTAGGAGCTGAAAGGAAAAAAAAAAACATATACAGGAATTTCTCTTTCCTCTTTCAATCGTTTTTGATAACTTTGAAGTCAAGTTACTAGTAAGGAAAGAATACTAAGCTAACAGAAATGTGAGACATGTTCTCGTTCTCCCTTTTCATTGTTTTTTCTCTCGTTCGATTCTTCACTCGAACGTACTCGAAAGAATTTGCAGTCGACCGATTCGACTTCTGAATGTAAGACAGGCAAGGTGATTTCGTTACGAAGTGAAACACGCTTTCTTAAAAAGGAATCAGATGTATAGTTTTCCTCAGGCTTTGATCCTGACATGGTCCCGGTGAATTCATAATTGTACTTTTAATCCCGCTAACCATTTTGTTAGAGCATGTACGGGGCCGTTGTCATTCAACAATGATTATTTTGTAAGTAGTCAGTTCTAACGAAAACTAACCGCAAATCAAAATGTATGACATTAAAAAAGAATAAACAATTTGCAAAACAACTTTAAACTTGTAGGGTCAAGAACCACAATCCGGCGCTGTCAAGTAAGCTACATGAAAATCTCTCACAAGTCTGTGTTGAAAGAACTGCAGTAAAAAAGCCCCTAACAACGTTTTATGGGTCTAATACTTTCATAGAAGTGCGGAAATTTTTTCAGAGACTTCCCAACCGTAAGATATCTTCCGAAGATTCCCAACGAAATTCGAAATATTTCGTGGCCACAGTTCCTTTGGATGTGTTTCGGCAAAATAATGTCGTCGTCAATAATTCAGTGAAAAAAAAATTGAAGAATTGAAGGTAACAACGCTATTTATATGGAATAAACACTTCTTGCTGGTTCAAGTTTTACTACTGTGACTTTCTCGAAAAGTGTCATTAATGTCTGTAAAAGCTCAAAATTTACCGCATGTAATCAGTCAAATTTAGTACAAGGGAATCAATGGTTGTGAGAACTAAACAAGTGTTTAGAGGAAAACGTGTCTCAGCTGAGCTTATTCTACGTTGAATCTTTTGCTGAAATCAGTGCATCTGTTTGTGTCCACGTTTGCGATTTAGTCAACCAATACCATTGCCCTCGTGAGAGATTAAAAACTATTGCGAGCTAAAGGGAAACATATATATACCGGGAATTCTCTCTCCTCTTCCAATCGCTCTTAATAAGTTTGAAGGCAAGTTAGTTAGTAAACGCAGGAGTACTGAGACAGCAGAAATGCGAAACATCTTCTCTTTTTACCTTGTCGCAGTTTTTCTTTTGTTCGTAAAGGAACTGCAGTCGAATGATTCGACCTCTACATGTAAGGTAGGTAAGGTCAAAGTGATACCGTTAACAAACTGTAGCTTCGTTCAAACTTAATTGCTTTGTTTCACCGAGAACTTTCAGTAGATGAGATACACCGATATTGTGCGTACTCAAGGTCTCTTGGCGTACTATAGATATTTTCAGATGTACTTTCTTTTGGTCGATACTGTATTCCAACTTCAAGTAATCCCGCACATAATACTTTTATGCATCCGCACAAGAAAAGCTTTTAATGAAAAACCTTAATCTGTCAAGGCAGGTCCGGAAGCTTTGTAATACGGGAAATAATTGAAATCTTGTAGAAGTGGTCAGTAGTGGCGAACACTCAAAATCCATCATAAATCGCCAGAAATGAAAATATTTGATCTGACGTATAATGCACGAACTGCAAAAGTCTAGCTCAATGTTACTGGTCACCGTAATACAGAGTTTTACTTGATCAAGGATGAATATACTGAAGATTTACAGTAACTTTTGTTTTCAAACAGCCAGATCCTCATTCTGGAATGCCAGGATTGCCCGGCGTTCCAGGAATACCTGGAAACTCCGGGTGGCCCCGGGTAGAGATGGTTTAAAGGGGAGAGAAGGGCAGCATCGGAAAGCGGGGTTCACAAGGTGCTACAGGAATGCCAGGGAAAAATTGGCCCACGAGGACCTGGAAGGAAAATACGAGTATCCCTGGAAAACTCTGGCCCTCGGGGCTTGATAGGATCCAAAGGAGATAAAGGCTCGAAGGGAAGCATAGGTATTCCTGGGAAACATTGGTCCCAGGGGTTCAAAAGGATCCAAAAGGAGAAAATGGCATCGGAAAGAAAGGGACAAAAAGGAGATGCAGGCAATCATGGACCCCAAGACAAAGAGCTAATTGGAAAACAATGCGCATGGAAGAGATGGGACAATACTGACAACGGTAAAATACAGGTAAGTCGTATTAGGATTTATAAAAACTTCTTGACTTAATAAAACTTGCGGTGTATAAGGAAGTAAATTCCAATGATAGCTAATAATTTTCATTACTGTGCAGGTTGCTCTTTTTACTACCCAATTTTATCGTTGTGTCTAGGTAGAAAAGCCTGTTCAACGCGATAAATGTTTTATTTTCGTAGTAGATGATCGCTTGATTTGAACGGTAAAAAACCAAGTCCAACTGCACTGAAACACTTTACACCAAGCCAGATGATCGAAGTGGAGCTAACAATAAACAAACAGATCATAAAACGCTCTTCGAGATGACGAAAAACCAAAAACCTTGTCCACTAACTGATCTGTCAGGCTATACTGAAAAAAGCTACAAACTGAAGTCTTTTGCCTTAGACTTAGTGATTGATCGATCGACTGATTGATGGCTTTATCGATCGATCGATCGATTAATTGACTGATAAACATTGCACCCTAACCTATGTACTCTACGAGTAGTCTCTCTTTCGCTTTGTCTGTCGTGCGTGGACACGAAGGAAAACGGCGAGAAAAAAAAAAAAAATGTCGCTGGAAAATCTGGGGGTAAAAAAGCGCTAAAGGGTAGACTTTCCGACTGAAAATACAGGGAGTTTGAATAATTTTTGGACGTGAATTTTTGAGCTTATTAATCGTTCGCAAAATGACGTGCAACTTTCGTTCAGAAAATTTTTCCCGGGGGTTACTTTTATTTAATAATTAAGAAGGGAGTGTGGGGATGCTCGTCGTAAATTATGAAAAGAACTCCTAAGAAGTATAAAGATCCTGTTTTGTGGTTGTGGCTTGAAATTTGTTTGTCATGTCTGAGTTATCAATTCTTACAAAACACATTATCTCCTGTCGGATCAATACCCTAAACAATACCACAAAAGAGCCAGGTGTGAACATTATCTACCGTCGGCTCGATACCCTAAACGGTACCACAAAAGATCCAGCTGTGAACATTATCTACTGTCAGCTCAATACCCTAAACGGTACTCCAAGAGATCCAGCTGAGGACAGTCGAGGCTTAACATTCTAAGTAGAATGTCGTACAGGGG
Organism: Platygyra sinensis; assembly: GCA_019787425.1. Classification (NCBI taxonomy): domain Eukaryota; kingdom Metazoa; phylum Cnidaria; class Anthozoa; order Scleractinia; family Merulinidae; genus Platygyra; species Platygyra sinensis. Next base: position 49,223 of record JAHPZR010055876.1, on the reverse strand, counting down.
TATTCTCGTGATGCGTGATTAGCTCATTTTATTTTCGTGAAACGTGAATTTAGGAAATTATTCTTTGTGACTCGTGACCTGAAGGCTTTGTGTGACCGTTGAAGAAGCTGAATTGTTAAACGATTTTCGTGATTTTATCTCTCACAGTTCTACGTGATTTTGAGACGCAAGTTCTCCGAATAGTCAGAGTGGTCTATCGAGAGAGACTTAAGTACGTATGCGATCTGCAATATGGAGCCTTGACTTCGCTATTCGCGATTTTGCTTCCTTCAAACACTGTTTCTAATGTAAGAACAGGTCATCAAAAGGGGGTCTTACTTTCTCATTTTCGTAATTCGGAAAAAGTAAATTTTTTGATCTGTGAACCGTGATCCTCTTTTTTCTTAGGTTCGTGAACCGTGCCAGAGGACCCCCATCTCCCTTGTACGACCCTCTTAAGTACGGTGTTCGAGAAGTATCACTAAAATAATTATTTCTTGATTCCTGTAATGTCCTTGTGATTTTTGATATGATTTTTTGATTTCCAAAATTTGTAATTGATTTCGAAAATTTGTGTTTGATTTCCAAAATAACTTTCATTTCTAAAATTTGTCCGTTTCATCTGTGAAACAATTTTTTGATTTCCAACATTTTTCTGTTTGATCTCTGAAATGTTTTTTTTTTGTTTTTGTTTTGATTTCCAAAATTTGTCCGTTTGATTTCTGATGTGATTTTTTAATTTCAAAGTTTTTGAACACCGTATCCTAAAAGATACAACACTACGAGCACACCAGTGTTTTTAAATCTCGTTCCCAGGGTCTCTCATCTTACCGTTCCCTGGAGCAAGCAAGGAGAGACAATGGTACTCACTGGTCACGTGCCAATTTGACAATTGAAACATCAGGGGGGTTGTAATGGAGGGAATATCATTAAAAAGAGATTAATGTCAAAAAAAATCAGGGAGGGGTCCTCTGTAATTGAGCTTTGTCGAATTCAAAGTATCGCGCTGTGCTGCGACTGACATTTCCCGCGATGCTTAACAGTACTTAGCCTTACGGATAAAATTTCGAAAATGATGTATTCCAACGTTTACCTTAAGGTTAAGCAAGTGTCCTGTGAATGCGCTTGACCAAATTGCTGCAATAACATAGCAATGTTCTAGAGAAACGTATATAGCTCTCTCGAAGTAAAGCTACGGCCGTCTGTAAAGAAAAGCTGGCTGGAAGAAGATAATATGATATTCGTGATTAAGAAGCAACACACTGTACCTGCATTTGAAATCAAATATCTGTTCCCGGCGTCACAATATAGAATCAAACTAAGCATCTTTTTCACAGAATCTTAATCTTTGTCCCTGGAAAAAACAATCAAAACAAACCATAAACAAGCATATCTTGCAATAGAAACGAGCATGAGCAGAGCATTGCAAATTACAGGAGTGTCAGAGTTTGAGAAATGAAATTTAGTTAACCTCGGAAACCATGCAGACCGATGACTTCTAAAAGTATGCCCTAACACAGTCAAACGACTCCACTCTACTTAGAATTTCCATTTCTCCTAACAGGGCAGATGTTTCCTTTTCTCAGAAACATCGCGCGTGAAGCCGAAGAAAGGTCAAGAGTCTTTCAGAGAGCGAAAAGTAAAAGAGTGCACAATTCTCACAGTAACCTTTGCAGTCAGATACACTGATTTACTGACACAATAAAGAATATTTCTGTGAAGCCTCCTATCTGTCGATGATAAATCCAGTTCAGATCAGAAAGCACGGCGAAGTCCAGACCGCAAATGGTTGTTCGCGCTCTGCAAAGTTGGGGGAACATATGGCGCGGTGACACCAATGATTGTTTTCACCCTTTGGCTCTTCTCGAAGTGACTTTGGCTTTCAATGATCGAGGACCTGAATACTCCAAAACTGTTTTATCACCGTTCACAAGACTTACACAGTAGACTTGCAAAACAGTCGTTTTAGTATTTTTTCAGCGTCTCTCCACATTCTCCCTCGCCGTTTTTACACACTCTCAAGACCTTTTGTGCGAATATTTCGACCGTCGCTCGCGTTCGCAAAAAAATACGACTGTTTTGCAGTCTACAGTAGACTTGCTTTTAATTCTCTCCGAGGTTAAGATCAGATGAGTCGAAGATCTTTTATACACAGCCTCGGCCGTAGCGTGCAATTCACAGAATTCTTCTTCGCCTTCTTGAGGAGATTTTTATAATAAGTAACGTCCTTAACTGAACCACACAGCCTACAGCAACTTTGATTTCTGCTATTAGATGATGGAGGAGGTGACACGTGACCAGCGTGTGCCAGGGTCTCTCATCTCGCTTTAGGGGGCGGTATGGTGAGAGACCCTGGGAACGAGGGTGGTCTTTTTTGTGTGGAGTACTTCTCGGGGTCTGTCAATCATCAAGACCCTCAACTACCAGATATAAGAGGGAGCCTATCATGGGCTCTGCATGTTTTTCCTTCAATACTCCGAATGGACGGCAGAAAGGACAAACTTAGTCAGTTCACTGACTTGTTCTTTCGATGATGCTATTCAGCGGCGAAATCACTAACCCACTCGCATTCGGGTTCGACGCGGAAGCTTTGCTGGACAAAACGCTTGATAAATTAAACTCTTTTCAAAACCTGTTGCCAGAATCGCAAGCAAATCACAACCTGCGAGATCGATGCACTTCCAATGCTTTTATTTCAAAAAGATCCGAGAAACGTTTCTGCAAGACGTTTTTACTTTCCCGCTAAAAGATTTCGGAGGGCAACTCTTTTTCAAGCAATTTTTTTTTCCCACCAGGAACGACGCACAGACTACTCGAACACTGGTTTTTTATAAGGATTTTTTTCCCCAGCCTAGGCTGGATATTCTTATTTTTCTCCGATTTTAGGCTGAAAATAGTCTTGTGAATACCCTTAGATTATAGCGTATGACTTGGAATGTATTTGGTGTCTGCATGATGTTGAAGTCATTTTGTAGTGAGTCTGCGGGTATTAAAGCCTAATATGACTCACCGAACTTATTCCAGAAATGTTATTAGGATCAAAATACAGCTAGTGTTGTTTTTTGTTGCTTTTTGGCTTGTTTTACCGTGGAGCGAGACGAAGAAAATTTATATGGCTTAGCTAAAAACATATAACTGTGTTCTATTTGCACATCTACTTAAAACTGCAGAAATTTCAGCGTCCATAGTCTTACATAAAATATATTCTTATAAAGGAGAATGTAGCCTACTATCTGTGGTACAATACAACTTTTGTCTAAACCTCCCTAATTTATGCATGCAATTATTTTTTTTTTTTGTGCGCTGCATCAGTATTCAGACATTCTTAAACACGTTTTTACTATTTCAGGAATGCTCTTTCAACAAGCTGCACGACAATACCGCTCTTAGAGTCTCCTACCAGGGAAACGTTCAATTCTATTCAGATGAAAAATGCAAGAGATGGTATTTTAAGTTTAACGGCAATGAATGCAGTGGTCCCTTGCCCATCGACTCAGTCTTTACATTAACTGGGCTGGACAAACTGCTAACATCTCCGTCACCATTCTTTTGATGGTTATTGCGAAAACCTCGCACGGGGCACAGTCAGTGTTGAACTCAGGGTAGGCATGTGCTCTAGGTACGCACTGGGTGACGGTTACACAGGATGGAAGTCAGTGTCTCGGATTATGATTGAGGAAGTACCGCCATCCCAGTAGTACTGTTTATGCAAGTGAAGAATGATCATCGCAGTTAATTTTCCAATTTAAGCAATTGGAAAGAAGAAGCCTGAAAAAAATCAGGGCTTCAACGGGATTCGAACCCGTGACCTCCGCGATACCGGTTTCAGGTTCAAGGTCACAGGTTCGAATCCCGTTGAAACCCTGATTTTTTTCAGGCTTCTTCTTTCCAATTGCTTAAATTGGAAAATTAACTGCGATGATCATTCTTCACTTGCATCTACAACCGCAGATCAAATGTGAATTATTCCGTATACTTCACATTAGTGCTGTATATATTCATTACTGGGAAAACGATAAAGCGGTTTACGCGAGTAATATAAGAACTTGAAAGAAATACAATTGAATTTAAATACTAGATTTAGTCAGTGAGAGTTCCAGATATGCATATGAAAGTATCTATATTATTATTATTATTATTATTATTATTATTATTATTATTATTGTGATTGGTTTAAAAAACTCCTATATCTCACTAATTCACTTGTCAAATTGTTATCGGACAGTTTGTTATCGGACACCTTG
>JAHPZR010055876.1:0-40000 GCA_019787425.1 Platygyra sinensis | reverse complement strand
GAACGTTTCATTGATGATGGAGAAGAATTAAAATTCGGAATGTTCTTATGCGAGTATTGCCTTGATCATGAATTGAAAAAAAAATTATATATTACAATACCTTTTTGTGAAGAACTGGAAAATGTCATGCTACTTTCAAGGAATGTATTTGTCGTTCGTGTATTAGTAGTTGTTGTGCGAAAATTATTTCAATATGATGAAGAGATCGAAAAATTATATTCGCGGCTTGAAGACTGCGAAGAAAAAATTAGTGAAACCGAAAATCATGAATTGAAAAAATGATTTCAAAAATATATCAACATGTCAAACAACTCGCTCGCTGACAACAAGCTCGTGAAAACAATCTTGGACGCCGCAACTCTGACTGGATTAGCGGCCGGCATCGGCTGGATTGCAAGAAAGGTCGCGAAAGAGAACTTCACTGCTGACCCTAGCACCAATACCATGAACTATGCCAAGTTCACCGCTGTAATGGCTGGCAGCATCGCGCTGAAAGACTATTTCCAAAGCCAAAAGATTCTTCCTGATTCCCTTTGAGAATATAATCTTTTTTATAAAATGGCTAGCATCGCGATAATGGTCGGTGGCGAAAATATCAATGCCGTGGCTGTCACTGGCGGCAACTATCTCGCACAATATTTGAGTGGCGGCGGAAAGGCCGCGTTAGCAGAAAAAAAACGTCATGGCAAAGCCCTCGAAAAATATCATGAAGATATCGCAAATTACACGCGCGAGCGCACGCAGCTTCTTGACTGGATTGAAACCGTCAGAGAAATTAAAGATCAGGCGAAGCAGAACTTCACGAACACTGATTACGCGTTCAAGCTCTACAACCAGGAGCACCCAGATTACAAATTGACGACGCCAAAAGAGCCGAAGTTTTCAGACTATTATCAGCCAAGCGATCAGCAAAAACAGGGCGAGCTTCTTTTTGTTGGCGGTAGTGCAGTCGCGCTTGGTTATGCGGCTTTTCGTTTCCTTTGAACCTTTTTTGGCATATTAATAAATGGATGCCAAGCTTGCCAAAATCTACTACAGCTCCCAGGGCTACTGGAAAGGGGTTTCTGCAATCAAAAAATTACCAGAAGCTGCAAAAGTGCCTGAAAATGTTGTCAAGCAGTCGCTCTTCAAGCAGGCTCTTTGGCAGATCTATCTTCCTGCGCCGCGACATGTTCCTCGCCCAAAATTTGATGTGGCGGCGCCCAACTGTGTCCACCAAGCAGACCTTCTTTTTCTTCCCCACGACAAGCTTCTTCGTGGAAGAAAGATCTAGAAATACGCCTTGACTGTTGTCGACGTCGCCAGCCGTTACAAAGAGGCAGAGCCACTGACCTCAAAAGACTCTGCTGAGGTTGCGAAGGCTTTTTCGTCGATTTACAGGCGCAGTCCTTTGACTTGGCATCAGATGCTGCAAGTTAACCCTGGCCGCGAGTTCATGGGCGGCGTGACCCAAGAAATGGAAAAACACGAAACATACATTCGCCGTGGGCCCATAGGCGTACGAGCCGGGGGGGCGGGGGGGGGGGGGCTGCAGCCCCCCCAGTCGCAGAAAATTTTGAGATTTTTCGGGCAAAACGCTGATGATTCGGGCAAAAGTATTCGGGAGAAAGCGTTCTAAAAGGTAGTCAAGGTCTGGCTTGTAGGTTACTTTCACTGGCGTTTGTCTTGTCAAATCGGAGTTAAGGTCAAATGATCTAAGGATCCACAATTGCAGATATTCTGTTTTGGAAAAGCCATATGCCAATTAAATGTGTACCGTGGGAATCCATGATGTTATTTCCATTAGTGACAAAAGGATGAAAGCAAAGGACGACCAAGATGGGCTCCTGCCAAGACTTATGTTTTTGTGGTGGCTCTAAAAAGAGCCCTTTTGAATGGCTCCGCAAAGTGCCAGTTTAAAATTTTACTGAACTTCTCGCACGAGGAACAATTAACTGTTTCTTTTATAAGTTTCTGATTTTACCAGGGTGTTGAATGAAGTCATAGGCTAAGAGTATGCAATGTTTCAAAATAACTACAGTGGAATCCTGATTTCTCGAACCCTCATTTTTTCGATCCTTCCGATAACTCAAACCAAAAGTCGTTTCCCTCTCCTCACTCAAACGCCATAATTTCACGAACTGTCCGGCCGATTTTTAAAAGCAATTTTCATCAGTTCCCTTGGATGTTTCAAAAAATCGGAATTCGGCTGTGTTTCCGTAATGATAACAGTTTCATTAGACGTAAGAATTGGGAACGTTTTTGTTTTTACTGCGATTTGAGTACGTATATACAACTGACACTTTCGGGCATTTTGTAATTTTTTTTCGGGCAATAAGGTCACCGCCCCCCAAGTCCGAGGGTGCCCGTACGCCTATGGCCGTGGCCGCACTGAAATTCACAGAGACCAAGCTATTGTCGAGCGTTTCAACCGCACGCTTGCCGAGCGCCTGTTTGCCCATCAGTATCCCGTGGAAATGCTTTTGCCTGAGGGGCAGCGGTCAACTGCGTGGGCCAAAAGGCTCCCCGAGGTTGTCAGTGCCCTTAACAATGAGGTGACCAGCCTCACTGGTAAAAAGCCTGCGGTTGCAATCAAAGAGAAAGCGGTTGCCTCAAAACCGTCAACAAAATATTCCAGGCCTGTTGGATTGAAAGAACAAAAACTTCCTCCTCTTATCAATGTTTTATATTTGTATCAGCCTGGCGAACTTGAGGGCGGCACCAAAAGAGCTACAGACCCTATCTGGGCTTTGAAAGTCTACCAGGTTGTTAAAAATACTACCAAGCCTAATGAGCTGGTTGTCTATTATTTGTCTGACGGGCCCAAGCGCGGCTTTGTTCGTGAAGAGCTGTTGGTTGTGCCACCTAATACACAGCTTCCGCCCGCCTGATTGCTCTGTGCCCATATGCTAACGCTCGCACGCCGTCATCTGCTATCCAGCGCTTCGTATCAAATGGCGATATCGAGATCTTGTTCATACACATTCCGCACATCTCGTGGCCCTCACTCCTCAAGATTTTCATTTTGTGCATATATGGTTTCCCCTTGATTAGGGCTTCTTTGTAATGCTCATGGGTTATCTCTTTTTCGATCACATTCTTTTTTACCCCCTTAGCTTTCCTCGTATTTTTTGCCCGCTTACAGCACCGAGTACATCTTCGGCCTCACCGCCACTACTTCCTCTATCGCTAAACCTCCGCATTCGTCTTTCAACTTGCCTAATACTTTTTTGTTGATGGGGCTGAATAGCTGGTGGTCTTTCGGGTAGTTGCTGGTGTCGTACAGTCTCCAATCTTCTCTCATGTCGCGGTACACGTCGTCCGTCTGTATGTCTAAGATCAGGCTATCCGTGTCTGTGTATATCAGCTCGCAATTCCAACCATATCTTGCTTTCAAGTGGTGGTAGTAAAAGTCGTACATCAAGATCTTGGTGTGCTCGAGAATTGTCATGCCTGTGTACACGGGTTTGTTAAGCACCAGCCTGGTTTTGTTCATGTGAATTCCTGCCATGTCGTTTCCAAAGATAGTGTGCCTGTTATAATTGGGGCTAGACACCAGCCTGCGTATCTTGTCATTTTCCCAAGCTCTGACTATTTTCACATCCACCCGGTTTCTCAGGTTTTCCATCGTTTTGCCAAACACTGAGTTGTTCATCAGCTTGTAGAAGTCTGTTTCAAAGTCGATTTTTGCCTGCTTGCGGAACTCCGCGTTCATCCTGATGTATGGTTCCATCCAGGGCTCTTGATCAAACTCTATCACGCGGTGAACCTTCTTCAGTCGCATTCCCTGACTGAGATAGAACTGCAGGTTCTTGTAATGGACCACGTACTTTTCTTTGTCCTCTTGCGTCAGCACCAGCTTCTCTGTGTTTGGCATGTCGATTTGCAGTTCATTCATCATCCGCTTTTGGTATTCTGACATCTGATCGATCCTTATTGTTTTCTTTTCTGGCGCTAGCGGGTAGTCGTTGTGAGTGTCGTGCAACTCTTGAGGATATTCTAAGTTGACTTCCAGAATCCAGCCTTTCTTTGAGTTCGGTTTCATCTTCATGATCTGCTCTTCCGTAGGCATTACACGCTTCCAGTGAAAGCCTTTCTTCGGCAAGGGCAAACTCATTGCCCATCCGTAGAGGTTGTTTGCATCCAGATAAGTGATGTAATTTGTCGGTTTTTCTGACTTGTAACCTTCTACCAGCGGGTTGTTTGCCTTCGCGTAGCGCTTGCTAACCATAGAGATGCCGCCCCTCATACCCCTCTCGATAAACAAATGCATATCCAAATCTGTCAGCAGCTCGAGCTCTACTCCCGTCTTCTTCAAGAGAGCATCCCAACTCAGTCCTGTAGTGCTGTAGTAATGCGCCGGGTCTAGGCCGTATTTCTCTTGGCAAACACTTCTAAAACTCTCAAACACATCTGCAAGCAGCATCACGTCTGTGGCAACGTACAATTCATGGTAGTCGCCCAGCGTCTTGCAACCAAACTCATTCCAAACTTCTTGTGCATGCGCGTAATCTTCGTCTGTTATGCCGCTGCCACTAAGGCTTCAGTAGAACTTTTCTTTCTCCGGGAGTTTTGTTTCGCCAAACCTTTCAAATGAGTCGATGTATTCGTACGGATATATGCCTTTCTTCAAGAGCAGATTCTGCTTTCTTGGGTCTTGAAGAGTTTTCCTTATGATTGGGAACTCGTCGCTTCCTTTCACCAGCTTGTCAAGGCTGCTCAGCAGAAAATTCACACTGTCTATGAATCTCAAATTTCCCAGAGAGAATGAAATGTATTTTTCTGTGTTTGTTGGGATGCATTTGATTTCTCCTTGAACTCTCGACATCGCCTGCATCAACAAGTGGCCATCATAACCTTTCAGGTTGTAAAAAGTTTCAGCTTAAAGTTGCACTTGTTATGTGCTGCCCCGCGATATTTTCCCGTCATATGATCGTGATCTCTCATAGAGTCTTTAAAGTTCGGCGCTAGCAGCGTATCCGCGCAAAACAGACATGTCTCTTGGTTGTTTGCAATCCATTGATCTATTTCATTTTTGGGCTTCGTCCTTTCGTATGGCACCTACCTGTTTCTCACTGCCGGATAGTAGCGTTTGCGGTGGGCTTGGCCACAGTATTTTTCTAAATCCGGGTCGTAAACAGCCATTGAATCGCAATACAAGTTCTTTCCCTAGGCTTTTGTTGGGGATATGGCGTTCTGTGCAGTTTCTGTGTTTTTGCCAATCTTCCTTTGTCATACCAAGAGGCCTTTTGTCGCCATGTCTGCAGCATTTCTATTTCTGAGTTGAATGTATCTCAGAAATACGTGAACCGCGTCTCACCTCTAGTATGTCAAAAGGCCCGGAGCGTCTGTTCCATCCACTCCTCGCGATCAAATATAGAATAGGCCTCATGGACTGAATAGCTTGCCTCACCCGTTCGTTGGCCTGATGGTGATAGCTATTGTTTCATTGCTTGTCGTCGTAAGTGTTAATCTTTGCTTTCACAAACTGCACGCGCACGAATTTTCTGCGTCCCCGGCTTATTAAAACAAACGTATGGGACTGCATCTGTTTGTGATTAGTTTGTGGAAAGTCACTGATTTTTTGCACTCCTCTTTTGTCATCTCTGTTCTAGTTGGACTTTTCAGCGCCCTTCTCTGCACTGTCTCGGTTGTGTGCTTCTCCAAGAAGATCTTTCCTGCTGTATCCGTGAACAGGCATCGTTTCACACACAAAAATGTTTGCTTTTGCGATCTTGCTTTGGTTTAGCAAACAGCAATAGTGTGTGAAGCCTGTTTCACCCAGACTGTACTGCGCCGCCTCCTGTTTTTCGGGCCTTGCTTCGTTAATACATTCAGTTTATTACTGACATGTTCGCCGCCTTTTTTCGGTCAGCCTGTGAAACGATATGACTTCTTCTTTCTCCCATCCAAGCACGTTTATCGCAAGATTCGGGTACAGCTTTCAAGTCTATCGATCTGTGAAACAGGTGTTGGAAAATCAACTTCTTTTAAATCCAAAGCCGTCCTCTGTTGTGTAGGTTTGAGGTTTCTTAAGGATTTAAATGACGCGGTGCTGCAGAAATAATAGCAGCACGAATGGCATCTAAACATTGGTTACCTCTGTTTTTGATGTTTATTGATTGCTTTCTTTGCTTGCAGGATCTGTTCGGCAGGCCATCTAGCTTCGGCACGTAGAGTGGTTGAGTATTGCGCCATAATAACCCACTCTTGAGACCATGCCTCTATCTTCCTTTTACCCTCATCCGATTAAACAGAATTAAACAAATTATTCAATGTATCTATGTTCTGCTCATTTCAAGATTACTGGCCGCGTTCGCTTAGAATTAATTTTGCATTTGTTTGTACTTCATTTCATTTGATTCATTGAAAACTAAAGAAAAATAAGAGTATCTTCCACTATAAACAGTATACCCACTTTCTTGCAATAAAAGCAGGAAACAATTCCCGACGAATTTCAGAGATGTTTCCGGCCCGGACAAAGTTCGATATACTTGATCATTTTCGTCAAATATGATGCTGTTGCCAGAAGTTAGTGGGAAATTTGACGAATTGAGCGACTTCGGCGACATTTTTTGATGGACTGAGTCCTCCTTTACATTTCGTTATCGACTGGATAAAACAGCTAAAATTTTTGTCTAGGACGAGGTCAGGGCTCCGTACTTAGCAGTTGCCCGAGAATAATTGAAAGTTGTGCAAGTAGTCAGTTCTGAAGAATAATCGAAACCTCCCTTAATCACCGGAAATTAAAACACATGATATAATGAAAGAATAAACAAATTGCAAACAATTAAACTCCATGGGTCAAAGGCAGAATCTGGCGAGATCAAGTGACCTTCATGTAAGCTCTTCCATCACATTATTGTGTCTGTAATAATAATGTTTTATTCAGGTTATATTGTTGTTTAAAGTATCGCAATCAAATCCCCTAACAACGTGTTTTCGAGTCAAAAGCGAGGGTAATTTTTCATGTGAGAAGTGAAAGTTTTGAAAGGCGACCCGACCGCGAGATGACTTCAGAACATTCTCAACAACACCCGCAATGTTTCCCGGTAAAATCCGATAGGATGAGCTTCGTCAACATAATGTTGTCGCCAGCCATTCGGTGAAAAATTTGGACTGAGATTTGCACGAGATTTTTTTTTGCGGACTAAACGCTTCTTTCGTTGAGTCCAGTTTACATTGTTTTTTTCCAAAGTGAGTCATGAGAAAGTGCAACAGCTCGAATTTTTGTCCACACGAGAGTGATTGGTGCCTAGGCGTGAGTGAACACAAGATCAAAGTTTCAGATGCTAATGGTGAAAGAGTCACATTTTAGACGTGAAAGCTGGCAGGTATATACATGTAATCTCTGAAGTTCAATCCAAAGACAGACACCAACCACCATGTGTATGAAAGTAAACTAAAAAAAGATTATGTTTGTATTGAAGAACCGTTCATATAACACTGCCTTGATCATGTCGCATGATTCTGCAGCTGAAAGTACCGCAGGTTATCTGCAAAAATCTGTCGCTTGAGAGAAAACTCGTTTCAGCTTAGCTCTGATACCACGCGTAGCGGCGCTGATTCTGTGCTGAAATAACTGCATCTGTTGTGTCACGTTGAGTCAAAAGTAACAAACTGCTATTGCTTCGTGACAGATTAAAACCTGTATTAGCTGAAGGGAAACAAATATGTACAGGGAATTATCTGTCCTCTTTGAGTCGTTTTTGATAACTTTGGAGTCAAGTTACTTCATAACGGAGGAGTACTAAACTAATAGAAATCCTAGACTTTCTCGTTCTCCCTAAAGTTTCATTGTTTTTCTCTCGTTCGATTCTTCACACGAACGTACTCGAAAGAATTGCAGTCGAACGATTCGACTTCTGAATGTAAGACAGGCAACTGAAGGTGATTTCGTTACAAGGTGAGATTTCGTTCAAAAACCATGCTTTTTTCAAATTTAAACTAAGCTCAGATGTAATAGTTTTTCTCAGGCTTTGACCCTGACGTGGTCCGTTAATTCATAATTGTACTTTTAAGCAGCTGCTAACCATTCTGTTAGGGCAAGTAGGGGCCGTTGCCATTCAAGAAAAATTCTTCAGCAAGTAGTCAGTTCTGACGAAAATTAACCATTATAAATCACCGGAAATCAAAATACATGACATAATGAAAGAATAGACGATTTGCAAAACAACTTTAAACTTGTAGGGTCAAGAACACAATCCGGAGCGGTTAAGTGAGCTACAGGTAAGCTCTTATGTCACATTAGGTCTGTGTTAAAAGTACCGCAATCGAAAGCCCCTAACAACGTTTTACGGGTCCAATACTTTTATCCTAGAAGGACTAAAATTTTCAGATACTACCCGACCGTACCACGTCTTCCGAAGATTCCCAACGACGTTTGAAATATTTTCCGGACACAGTTCCTTTGGATGTGTTTCGTCAAAATAATGTCGTCGCCAGTAATTCAATGGAAAAAAGAAAAAAGAAAAAATTAAAAATTGAAGGTAACAACGCTAGTTATACGGAATAAACATTTCTTGCTGGTTCAAGTTTACTACTTTCCAGAAGTGTCATTTAAGTCTGTAAAAGTTCAAATGTTTAGCTAGGTGAGAGAGAATGATCCCTCCTGAGCTATAGACCTGAGTGGGCGCATTATAGAAGTTTGCGAGATTAATTAAGGTGCAAGAGTCACGTTTTAGACGGGAGAGCTGGCAGGCATATGCTTGCCATTTGTGAAGTTCAGTCCGTTCCAAAGGAACCAGCTGTGTTGTGTTTGGCAGTAACTAAAAAGAAATCTGTTGGAATTCGAGAACAATTCAGCTATTAGCTAATATCACCCTGATCGCGCATGAGTCTGTAACTGAAAGTAAAGCATGTGATAAGTCAAATCAAGTACAAAAGAACCAATCGTTATGAGAACTAAACAAGTGTTAACAAAGAGGAAACGTGTCTCAGCTGAGCTCTTGTTCTGCCCTGAATCTTTGCTGAAATCGCCGCATCTGTTGTGTCACGTCGAGCCTAAGTTAACCAATCGCCTTGCATCCGGTGACAGATCAAGCCGTTTACGAGCAGAAGGGAAACATATATATACCGGGGATTTTTCTCTCCTCTTCCAATCGCTTTTGATAACTTTGAAGGCAAATTACTTTAGTTAGTCACGCAGGGATACTGAGGCAGCAGAAATGCGAGACATCTCTTTTTATCTTGTCGCCGTTTTTCTTTTGTTCCTCACACGAACACGCTCAAAGGAACTGCAGTCGAATGATTCGACTTCTACATGTAAGGTAGGTAAGGTCAAAGTTATACCGTTAAAAACTGATGTTTCGTTCAAAGAACTTGCTTTAATTTTTTCAACAGGAACTTGTACTATATGAGATAAAAAGGATATAAATAATATTGTTCATTTACTCAGATGCACTTCCTTTTGGACAATTCTGTATAATCCCCTTTTCACGTAATCCGTAAATATTACTTTTGAGCATAGACATATTCAAATTTTTGACTAAAAAAATCTTTAAAGGCAGGTACGGGGCCGCTGTAATTCGAGAATTATTAAAATCGTGTGCAAATAGCCACTAGTTATCTACCTCTCATAACCTGCTACGTTGTCTTCAGTTAATTACACATCTGTTTCCGAGTCTTAGTCTGTTTTTGCATCCAATTATTTTTCTTTCCCTGTAGTTTTCAGTGTGTAATCTCTTTTTCATTCACTGATTATCCTGGCCTCCTCGATTAGCGTTGCCACCTGTGGAGCCAGGGGATTAAGACTTATTGAGAAGTAATAAAATATTGTTGTTGTCAAAGCCATACCGTTACAAACGTAGGTTTTGTTCAAATATCTTGCGTTGTTCAACGAGAACTTTAACTAGATGAGATACACCGAAATAATGTATTTACCGCCATAAATCGCCAGATACGAAAAACTGCTTTGATGAAGAAATACACGAACTGCAAACGTTTAGCTCAAAGTTACTGATCGCCGCAATACCCTACTTACTTGAGCGATAGTGAATATTTTGAAGAATAACGTTAAATTTTTTTTAACAACAGGATCCTCATTCTGGAATACTAGGAATGCCCGGCGTTCCCGGAATACCAGGAACTCCGGGTGCCCCGGGTAGAGATGGCTTCAAAGGAGAGAAGGGCAGCACTGGAAAGCGGGGATCACAAGGCGCTATAGGAATGCCAGGGAAAATTGGACCACGGGGCCCTGACGGGTCCAAAGGGGGATTATACAGAATTGTCCAAAAGGAAGTGCATCTGAGTAAATGAACAATATTATTTATATCCTTTTTATCTCATATAGTACAAGTTCCTGTTGAAAAAATTAAAGCAAGTTCTTTGAACGAAACATCAGTTTTTAACGGTATAACTTTGACCTTACCTACCTTACATGTAGAAGTCGAATCATTCGACTGCAGTTCCTTTGAGCGTGATTCGTGTGTAGGACAGGGCTACAAATAGAAAAACGGCGACTAAGATCAAAAGTAGATGAGTCTCAGCATTTCTGCTAGGCCTCAAGTATTCCGCTGCGTGACTAAACTATAAAGTAATTTGGCCCTTCCAAAGTTATCACAAGAGCGATTGGAAGAGGAGAGACAGATATCTCCGCCGGTATATATAAGTTGTTTCGCCTTCTGCTCGTTAAACGGCTTGATCTGATCACGGCGGATAGCAAGGGCGGATTGGTAACATTAGCGCTCGAGGACGTCGACACAACAGGAATGCCACGGCGATGTTCAGCAAAGGATTCAGGGCAGCCAGAAGCAAGAGCTCAGCGGAGACGAGCGTTCCTTCTTTGTTAACACTTGTTTAGTTTCTCAGAAACGTATGGTTCTTCTTGGTGTAGCTTGATTTGAGTCTTATACACTATGCTTTTACGTTGTCAGTTAGCAGGATCGCATGCCGCCGATCACAGGGGGATATATTAGGCTGATATAGAGTCTTGAATTGTTCTCGAATTCGCGAACAGATTCTTGGGTGTAGTTACAGACTGGCCTATAACACAACATACAGATGTCTGTTCCCTTTGGACAGCGGAGTCTGCTGAGCTTGCTAGCAAATGGCAAAGCTTATATGGCCTAGCCAGCTTCCTCAGCGCGTCTAAAAACGTGACTCTGGCACCTTAATTAATCTCGCTATGCAAACTTTCTTATAAATGCGCCGCACAGAATCAGGTCTTATAGCTCAGGAGGGATCATTTCTCTCATCAAACCTAGGGGCTAAACCATTGTAAGTTTTTTTGATACCTTTTAGCAGACTTAAAAAGTATGACAGCTTCTGCGAAAAGTAGTAAACTTTGAACCAGCGGCAAGAAGATGTTTATGTCCGTTATAACTAGCGTTGGTTTAGTCGCTTCAAGTGATTAATTTTTCTTTTTGAGGGGGGGGGGGGGGGGTGCCAATTGTTAATTACTGTCTGGCTGACGACAATTATTTTGACACGGAAAACAGCATCGCAAAGGAACTGTGGTTCCGGAAAATCATTTCAACGTCGTGGGTACTCTTCGGATAAGGGACGTGGTGATCGGTCCGGGTAGTATCTGAAAATTTTAGTCGCTTCTAGATAATATTTATTCGGATGGGAAAGCGCCGTAACGTTGTTAGGGGGCTTTTCGATTGCGGTACTTTTAACACAGCCTATATGTGACATAAGACGCTTACGCTGTAGGCTGCACTTAACGGCGGGCGCTTCTGCGGATGTGTTTCTTGGACGAGAGGCCTCACAGTTTAATAAGTTGTTGTTGGCAAATGCGTCCTTATTCTTTGCATTATTGTCATGTATTTTGATTTCTGCGTGATTTATAATGTTTAATTTTTCGGGTCAGAACTGACTACTTGGGCTGAAGAATTTATCTTGAATTGGCACGGCCCCTAGCTTGCGCTGAACAGTATCACACCCCGACAGCTAGTTGCTTAAAAGTAACAATTATGAATTAAACCGGGAACACGTCAGGGTCAGCAAAGCTGATTAAATCAAACGATTTCTCATTGATCTATCTCTGTACGATCTTACCATCGTGTTAAATGTTACACCCTGTAGTCTTTTCTATTATATTTTTTTTTTCACTCTTATTACTGTGTCACCTCTTGTTCCATCCCACTGTGTGTGCCACTGAATTCACCTTTCTATCGTGGACCCGCTGTTCTCCTACTCCCCTACCATGTCTATGTCTCATCCCAGTACAACCTTCACCATACTTACCTTTTTCCTGCTCCGCCATGTCTGACGTTTGAGACCTCATGTGCACATAGCTGTCCCTTCCTTTGCCCCACAACAGTCTTTCCTCCTTCCTCCCTATCCCTACTTGTGTCGCGTGATCCAGAACCACGAAGAAATACTTCACGAGGAGAGCAATTTACCACTTCGAACCTTTCTTGAATAGTTTTATATTCTTAGTTTGTGTCACGCCTTATGCACAGCCTTTATGTAATGCCTACTCAACCCTTACCCTCCTCAACTAGTGTATGATTCACGACGCACAACATGACATCCCACACGCACAAATGTGAGGCGACCACATGATGCAATATACTCCCATAGTTAGGTTACTTACGGTTCGACATTTATAGCCTTTGAGTAAACTCTGCTTGTGTCTTCATATATCACGTGTTACAAATGATCCTTTTGCTCATTGTTTCCCCCCAGCACCACACACAGAATTATGATGTACACGTCCCGAGCTTTGGGCATGTCATATTCATACTGTGTGACTAGCTAGATCCCACGCGTGCACACGTCTTGATTTGCAACGAGCACCACATACGAGCATACCACCAGCCCTGCACCAGCACTTCACGTTTCGTCCGCTTACTGCACACTCCGCTCTGTCTATATAGCACCGTGTACCTACACGCCCTCACCCACTCATTCTTCGTCACACAGACACGATGCACACATATTTTCTATGCAGATATAGATCCTGTCTGAGCATATACGTTTTATACGTCACCACACATGAAGTGGAGACGCCCTGGCACTTCCCCCCGTATCCCTCAACAGTGCAACTTACGATATCCTTCGTGCACCAACGAACATACATGGTCACTTCTAATCATATCACACTATCAATCTAATAGTTACGGATTTAACTTTGTGTATATGTTATTTATCCATACCTGTTTCTGTGTTATATGTTGTTCATTCTTTACCAACCCTTCGCACTCTTTTGTCATTTGTATGTGTTGTGTGAGATCACTTTCATGATACATGTATAACCACTTGAGTAACTATATACTTGTCCATTCTGTATTATCAGTGATCTTAATAAATCAGCTTGTACCATTCACGTTTTCAACCATTAGACATGATCATGATAATTTAAACCACGTTTTGATTTTATTTGTGTGAACGATGATGCACACTCCTAAGAGGTAACACTCCAACAACTCATACATCTCCGAGTTGTTCACTAAAAATTATGTACTATGTCGGGTGAGCCCACACATTTTATGGTCGAGAGCACACATCATGGTTGTCAGACAGTAATTAAAAAGGCAATGAGTATACTGTGAGATGTAGTCTATATACACCGAGAATAAGTACACGTCATGTCACGTCGCCAACAAAACACTACACAAGATCTTAGTGTCACAATGTCGTATAGGTCACACAAAGTTCTTATGTCATACCGTAATGGCTGTTGCGCACACGTCAGCAACGATTAGCAGTAGGCTTATGAACGAAGACATATATCGGATGTTAATGAGTACTGCGATGGAAACAGAGTTGGTGTTTCTGCTGGGTTGAGAGATGAGGCGAGTGTAACGTTAATACACACACACACGGAAAAAACGTGCGTCTTCGAGAGGAATTGGAAGCGCGCGACAACGAGCAGAAACGCATTCTCGCAGAACTCGGTGCAAAAATAGAGAGCTCTGCAAATTCAGGAAAGGAGCGAGCGAGCGGTAAAAGAAAAAAGGAAGATCCCTGTCCCTCAGCAGTGTCGTGTAAGTATATTTTATCTTGTTTTCAAGTTAACCATGATCGCTTGGTGTCTTGTTACCATGTGCGCGCGTACAAACGCAATCTACGTAGATCTCCAAGCAACTTGTCTTGCTTTTCTGTGCCGCTTTGGCTACATGTATAACCGAGTGCTCCCTGCAATCTATGGCTTTACAGTTTTGTCAGAGTAGGGAAGCTTTAAGAGCTTGCAATATTTTGCCTTTACGTTTCTAACGTCTCTTGAAATTTGAATTTATTCACACATCGATGAGCGGGAGACACAAAATCCAAGTCGCTTGCGTGATTTCCGCGCGAGAAGGAATGGGCACCATAATATTGCCATAGAAGACAAACTGCGTCAAAATGGCGGCAATTTAAAATTCCCGGCAAATGTTTGTTTTTGTCGAGGTTAAAGGAACACTGTCGCGAAAGTTTTGCTGTTTTCAGCTCATTCGTTGCTGAAATCCTTACCTGGTACCTCTACTCGTTCCCAAAATGCTCAAATGGACTAAAAAAAACATATCAGACGAATGGTGGCTCAGAGAGCAAACCATAATGAATTTCTGGCAATATTTTCAAGGAATGCCTCTAGAATTTGAAAAAACTGGCAAGTTTTTTCAAATTTCAATCCATTTCCATCCTTCCAATGCTAAGTGCTAGGCGGCAATAAATAGTTTCGGTGTAATGATAAAGTCTTAAATAACAAAACTGCATCATTATGTTTGAGCTTCCATTGATGCAGGAACATATTTCAGCATTGTAAAATGACTCTAAATACCGTGACAGTGCCCTTTAAGGTCGTCACAAACCAGCGAAGGTTATTACGCTGAAGACAGTTTCTGTGAAAGTTTTTCTTTCACATATCTTTTAAAATGGTTGTAGTAAACAATGTTGAATTTTCTGTTCGAAGTCGGGCATGAAGGTCGTGTTTATTGTAGCAGCATCAGTATTAGCTTTCGCATTTTCTGATGGGGAATGTCAATGCTGTGATTTTAAAGCCATTTAAAAATGTGCAACCAAAGTGCAATTAGGTGTTTTTTTTAAAGTACTGTTTCCAAATAAAGCTCTCAAAAAAATTCTAGGAAGCCTTCTAAAAAGTTGGTTTTACACAACTTTAGGGCCAGTCTAAGAAGGAAATTGATTGATTTTATTTTTACGTCGCGTACATTTAAGCTTAAATATGTTTGAAAAGTCAGGAATCGAACACATAAACAGTAGAAAACGAAAGCATTACTATGAAAGTTGAATGTGCCGGCCAACTCCTAAGCTTCAAAGTACTAAATTAAAGGAACTTGCCAAGTGATAATATATTGCAGCCAGTGAGTTGACATTAAAAGAACTTAACTAAAATTCAATTCGTCAGCCATAATTTGGAAGACCATAAGAACACGAGTTAAAGACCTGAAATTTCCAATGTTATTTACATAATTAAAGGCCACTTACTGTGTGCAGCTTTCGATGGCTCACTCCTGAAGCAACTCTGTCGAAGTTTCAATGTCTTTATAAATAAAACTTATTCCATCCATTGATGGCTTAAAATTCGGAGAAAAAGATGCTTCATTCTCTCCCTCAAGCATCCATTCGCACACTGCATGCGAACTCACACAGCGAAAATAGCGGAGCATGTGCGGTCATTTTGCTGCTGTTTCTGAGCGGGGGTGTCCTTACTGTACTTTGACCATGTCGCAATAGGCCAATTCAAATGGGGCGGGGAGGGGGCAAACTACATGTATGTGCATACAAGTCTTAAACAGATATGTGGGACAGTGGGACTTGATGCAATCTATTGTAGAAAACTTAAAAGCAATCTATGGTGTGAAGAGTAGTGGTGTATATTTTGGAGGGGAGTGGTGGTCAGGTTGCTTTTGTGACACCTGGACTGTAGTTGAAAAATAAAAAAAGCCTAAGCCGTGCTTTACACTGTGATAAAGCACAATGGTCATTTGAAAACATGAGGGAAATAACCAGAGTGTTTTATCACAGTGTAATATATGGCTTAGGCTTCTTCATTTGCTTTAAATAGATTTTACATGTGCGAAACTGTCAATAAAACAAACTTTTTCTATGTTTATACTCCGATAAAACATGGGTGTTTCACCAATCAAACTAGAATGGAAATAATATAGCTGCACATTTACCATTTACTGCTTTCTTTTCTTACTGTCTCATGATTATAGCAAGACTTCAGAAACATGTATAAAGTCCTTAAGCAGGATGAAGCTTTTGAAGGCTTTAACTTGGATGAATGGTAAAGGCTGTTTCTTTGGTAGTAGAGTTATTTCCTGTGTTTCTGTTGTTTGTTGGTTTGCTTGTACGATTTTTCTGTTTGTTGTTTTGTTGGTTTGTTTGTTTTATATGCTGAGAAATTGAAGTTTTAGCAAATAAAGGGCAACACAATTTCCATTTGGCACACTACAGGAAAGATCGTGAAGCATCCTCTGATATACCTGGACATAAATATTGCACTTGTGCCACAATCCCTGTGGGTTTAAAAGCCCAGAAATTAAAAAAGCATGTTTGTTTTACTTGGTGTAAAGTCTTGGAGAGAAATAATGGTAATGAGTAATGAATTAACATTGACTAGAAGTATTATTTAGATAAGGACTTCAGATACTAGGGTATTAAGATCAAGCAATGCAAATACATGTAATATATTTGGCTCATTCGCTAAAGCATCTAACCAATGTGCAGAAAGTAATGCACTGGATTCCAGTCCTTCTCCCATGCTTCTGACAAACTGAACATGACGTTCTCATAAGACACGACTCACAGTAAATGTATGTAGAATTCTAAATTATGGATGCCCATTAAATGTTTAGCCTTGCAAATAGTTTCTTTTGACTAAACTTAACATTTTCCAGTCCTCTCTCTTTATTAATGAATTTCTTTTTTATTGTTTTTTTTTTTGTTAAAACTTTTAATAGTTCGAAAGCAGAGACCAATCAAGAAGTCACAAAAAGAGTTAGGGAGGGCAATTGTGGCTGACCACATGGGAACTGAATAAGTTTGTCCATGGGCCTGCAGCTGAGATGAAAGGTGAGGAACAAAAGAATGAGGAGTGGTTTGCAGGGTAACAAAATAGAGGCTTATTGCAAGTCTGTGCTTGGATCAGAAATCTCGCCCACACATTCAGAGGTATATACATTCTGCTAATTCAGTATTTTATTGAGGGTTATACCGCGTTATTCCCTAGCCCCATTTGACACGGGGACATTATCTGTTCCGGGAGAAAGGTGAAACACTGTTCTAAGAGCATAAAATGCTACGTGTAACTTCAAGGAAAACTGAAATTTCAAAGGACCAGATAATGTCCAAGGATGTATATCCAAGCATACATGTATTTTCATGCCAAATGGAGTTTTGAAAATTTGGTAACATCACTCGAGTATTTCCCAGTGTAAGCTGTGGAATATTCAGTCACATCACACATTTACCCCTTTACTCCCTAAGAGTGCCAATTGGTACACAATGTCAATAAATTTCTATGAATTTTTGTCGCAAAAATTGTCTTGTGAAGATTCTGCTCATTGAAGTCACAAAATTGTGACTCCCTCCTATCAAAGACATGTTTGACCACCCCCACAAGTTTTTACTTTACTGTAGTTCTTTTTTTTTGGATGCAAGTGGAATGCAAGACTTGTTTCACATGAAGCTATGCACTAATATAAGAGCTGCTAATTAAAATTAGCTATGGTTTAGGGGTACACCTAATATAGTTGAAGGTTGCTACATTTTTGAAGTCATTCATTTTATTTTGCATTTTAAAGCAATTTCTCTCAAAATGACTATCTCCTTCATAGCTGCTGATGTAAATTTTTGAATCAGCTGATCAATGGATTTCAAATGGTATATTGCACAGGCAGTGTCTGTATTTGCCGATTTGGGAAAAACTGCCATTTGCCTTAAGGCGGGGGTACACGCGAAGGATGTTTTCACGTGGCTTAACACGGCCTTTCTGCCAATATCTCACGGTCACGTTTCAAGCGACACTAAATCCCTACGCTTATTTCATTAACCACTATTTGGCGGTTTTGTGTAAATTTTTGGGTGTTTTGGGAAAGAGATATTTTTTCTCAAAGGATAGGTTAAATTGAGGAAAATATGAAATGTTGAAGATTTGATGGATTTGGAAAATTGAAATTTGAAGTGAAGAATTAGTAGACGGATACCAAACAGTCCCCTACCAACCTGGGGCTCTTTTTGGAGGGGGTCAACTGTCTGGTAGTGTTTCCAATCCATTTTAATCCTAACAATTCCCTTTAAATATTACTTCAAATTTCACTCGTATTCGTGTGTACCCCCGCATTAAGGGGAAAAGGCTTAAACCAATTGAACAGGAGCGAAAACATAAATATGAAAAATTAAAAAATATATAATTATTACCATTATGAGTAAATGGAATTTTTTTAATGCTCCCATTACACTGTACATGTACCAGTGGTGTAACATTTTCACCTTAGGTGCTGCTGCTACGTATTTGAAAAGTTTGCATGATGCGTCAATGAGAGCAAAAAAGGGGAAGCAAGAGGCACACAAGAATCTCTGCCAGAAGCAAGGAAGAGTGAGAGATGTAAGTTCCTGCCATAATACACTGTAATTACCTTTTCGGTACAATCTCTGTAAATTTATGGATGTTAGACTAATTGTACTCCTGTTATTAGGCATTTCTCGAGTTTTAAACATTGTTCAAAATTAACTTTCAAGTAAAATTTTGGCCATTCAAAGCTATAAGTCTGAAACACCTTAAGGTTGTTGACATTAATATCTATTAACATGCTATTCTGAGATGCATGTAAAAGGATGATGCAATTGCCAGCTTAAAGAAGCAGTGCCATGAGGATTTTGCTGTTTTAGGTCAATTCTGTGCTATAATCATTACTTTGAGGCTTTAATCATAAACAAAAATGCTCCTGCAAAGCTACGACAAAGATATCAAATGAGTTTTAACAGAGAGGGCTGATACAATAGGTTACCATAGCAGCAGTATGACCTCCTAAAACCCATATAATGACATCTGTAGTGGCTCATAATTCAAATATGGCACGGTGAATTTTTATATTGTCAAATTTTGATAAGCATGGTATTATGTAACTCTTGACAAAGTATAAAAAATTAAATTCTGTAGGCAGGGTTCACTAGCCACCACAAATTCTCAAAAATTGACAGTAGCTGTGAATCCTACCATTATTGTAGTATCAAGTGATAAAGAATGTTCATAACAAACCGGTCAAAATCTAAGTGTTGGCAACTGCTTTGAGCTATCTTTAAAATTAATGATCACTCATGCAAATATTTTTATTAGCTTATGGGTCTTATAATCAACTAATAAAATTTGAATTGGCACTCTATTAAATCTTAACCCTAGATTAATGTAAAAACTGCTCTAGTTGATTTCTGCACTTTTTGTTTGATTGCTTAGAAAATCCAGAGGAGACTTCAAACCCTAAAGACCTTGCCTTGGTCAGAGGACAAGAAAGCTTTGGTAGAACAGGCTGTTGGAAGTTCCCAATACACCAGTTCTGATGAGTCAGACTTTTCAGATGATGAAAATGGACAACCTAAACTTTCTGGGTATCTCGTCAAAAAATTGCCATGGGAAAGGTCCGCATTGACGAAAGTGAAAAAAGCTCTCGACAATGCACATATTAAAAGCCTAAATGTGCAAGCAAGAGTGAACATGGTGGCAAGGCGATTACATCCAATGCCCTCGACAAAGCCCCGACCTATTGATGGCCTGGAATGGGCAATGAGGCCTGAAGAACCAGCAACAGCTACTAGCCCCACCTTCAGCCCTCCAACACCTGCAACTCCATCTGACAGAGTCCGACCCTCAACAACAGGAAGTTCATCTCGCAGCATCCTCACTCCTGCAGCACTTGCAACTCCTTCTGATAGCACCCGACTCTCCGCGAGGATGCTGCGAGATGAACTTCCTGTTGTTGAGGGTCGGATTCTGTCAGATGGAGTTGCAGGTGTTGGAGGGCTGAAGGTGGGGCTAGTAGCTGTTGCTGGTTCTTCAGGCCTCATTGCCCATTCCAGGCCATCAATAGGTCGGGGCTTTGTCGAGGGCATTGGATGTAATCGCCTTGCCACCATGTTCACTCTTGCTCGCACATTTAGGCTTTTAATATGTGCATCATCAAGAGCTTTTTTCACTTTCGTCAATGCAGACCTTTCCCATGGCAATTTTTTGACGAGATACCCAGAAAGTTTAGGTTGTCCATTTTCATCATCTGAAAAGTCTGACTCATCAGAACTGGTGTATTGGGAACTTCCAACAGCCTGTTCTACCAAAGCTTTCTTGTCCTCTGACCAAGGCATAGTCTTTAGGGTTTGAAGTCTCCTCTGGATTTTCT
This sequence comes from Platygyra sinensis, assembly GCA_019787425.1. Lineage (NCBI taxonomy): Eukaryota > Metazoa > Cnidaria > Anthozoa > Scleractinia > Merulinidae > Platygyra > Platygyra sinensis. Next base: position 19,736 of record JAHPZR010055876.1, on the reverse strand, counting down.
AAGCAATCAAACAAAAGTGCAGAAATCAACTAGAGCAGTTTTTACATTAATCTAGGGTTAAGATTTAATAGAGTGCCAATTCAAATTTTATTAGTTGATTATAAGACCCATAAGCTAATAAAAATATTTGCATGAGTGATCATTAATTTTAAAGATAGCTCAAAGCAGTTGCCAACACTTAGATTTTGACGGGTTTGTTATGAACATTCTTTATCACTTGATGCTACAATAATGGTAGGATTCACAACTACTGTCAATTTTTGAGAATTTGTGGTGGCTAGTGAACCCTGCCGACAGAATTTAATTTTTTATACTTTGTCAAGAGTTACATAATACCATGCTTATCAAAATTCGACAATATAAAAATTCACCGTGCCATATTTGAATTATGAGCCCCTACAGATGTCATTATATGGGTTTTAGGAGGTCATACTGCTGCTATGGTAACCTATTGTATCAGCCCTCTCTGTTAAAACTCATTTGATATCTTTGTCATAGCTTTGAAGGAGCATTTTTGTTTATGATTAAAGCCTCAAAGTAATGATTATAGCACAGAATTGACCTAAAACAGCCAAATCCTCGTGGTACTGCTTCTTTAAGCTGGCAATTGCATCATCCTTTTACATGCATCTCAGAATAGCATGTTAATAGATATTAATGTCAACAACCTTAAGGTGTTTCAGACTTATAGCTTTGAATGGCCAAAATTTTACTTGAAAGTTAATTTTGAACCATGTTTAAAACTCGAGAAATGCCTAATAACAGGAGTACAATTAGTCTAACATCCATAAATTTACAGAGATTGTACCAAAAAGGTAATTACAGTGTATTATGGCAGGAACTTACATCTCTCACTCTTCCTTGCTTCCGGCAGAGATTCTTGTGTGCCTCTTGCTGCCCCTTTTTTGCTCTCATTGAAGCATCATGCAAACTTTTCAAATACGTAGCAGCAGCACCTAAGGTGAAAATGTTACACCATTGGTACATGTACAGTGTAATGGGAGCATTAAAAAAATTCCATTTACTCATAATGGTAATAATTATATTTTTTTAATTTTGCATATTTATGTTTTCGCTCCTGTTCAATTGGTTTAAGCCTTTTCCCCTTAATGCGGGGGTACACACGAATACGAGTGAAATTTGAAGTAATATTGAAAGGGAATTTTTAGGATTAAAATGGATTGGAAACACTACCAGACAGTTGACCCCCTCCAAAAAGAGCCCCAGGTTGGTAGAGGACTGTTTGGTATCCGTCTACTAAGTGTTAAGCCACGTGAAAACATCCTTCGCGTGTACCCCCGCCTTAAGGCAAATGGCAGTTTTTTCCCAAATCGGCAAATAAAGACACTGCCTGTGCACAAAATATACCATTTGAAATCCATTGATCAGCTGATTCAAAAATTTACATCAGCAGCTATGAAGGAGGTAGTCATTTTGAGAGAAATTGCTTTAAAATGCAAAATAAAATGAATGACTTCAAAAATGTAGCAACCTTCAACTATATTAGGTGTACCCCTAAACCATAGCTAATTTTAATTAGCAGCTCTTATATTAGTGCATAGCTTCATGTGAAACAAGTCTTGCATGATGCTTCAATGAGAGCAAAAAAGGGGAAGCAAGAGGCACACAAGAATCTCTGCCGGAAGCAAGGAAGAGTGAGAGATGTAAGTTCCTGCCATAATACACTGTAATTACCTTTTCGGTACAATCTCTGTAAATTTATGGATGTTAGACTAATTGTACTCCTGTTATTAGGCATTTCTCGAGTTTTAAACATGGTTCAAAATTAACTTTCAAGTAAAATTTTGGCCATTCAAAGCTATAAGTCTGAAACACCTTAAGGTTGTTGACATTAATATCTATTAACATGCTATTCTGAGATGCATGTAAAAGGATGATGCAATTGCCAGCTTAAAGAAGCAGTACCACGAGGATTTGGCTGTTTTAGGTCAATTCTGTGCTATAATCATTACTTTGAGGCTTTAATCATAAACAACAGAGAGGGCTGATACAATAGGTTACCATAGGAGCAGTATGACCTCCTAAAACCCATATAATGACATCTGTAGGGGCTCATAATTCAAATATGGCACGGTGAATTTTTATATTGTCGAATTTTGATAAGCATGGTATTATGTAACTCTTGACAAAGTATAAAAAATTAAATTCTGTCGGCAGGGTTCACTAGCCACCACAAATTCTCAAAAATTGACAGTAGCTGTGAATCCTACCATTATTGTAGCATCAAGTGATAAAGAATGTTCATAACAAACCCGTCAAAATCTAAGTGTTGGCAACTGCTTTGAGCTATCTTTAAAATTAATGATCACTCATGCAAATATTTTTATTAGCTTATGGGTCTTATAATCAACTAATAAAATTTGAATTGGCACTCTATTAAATCTTAACCCTAGATTAATGTAAAAACTGCTCTAGTTGATTTCTGCACTTTTTGTTTGATTGCTTAGAAAATCCAGAGGAGACTTCAAACCCTAAAGACTATGCCTTGGTCAGAGGACAAGAAAGCTTTGGTAGAACAGGCTGTTGGAAGTTCCCAATACACCAGTTCTGATGAGTCAGACTTTTCAGATGATGAAAATGGACAACCTAAACTTTCTGGGTATCTCGTCAAAAAATTGCCATGGGAAAGGTCTGCATTGACGAAAGTGAAAAAAGCTCTTGATGATGCACATATTAAAAGCCTAAATGTGCGAGCAAGAGTGAACATGGTGGCAAGGCGATTACATCCAATGCCCTCGACAAAGCCCCGACCTATTGATGGCCTGGAATGGGCAATGAGGCCTGAAGAACCAGCAACAGCTACTAGCCCCACCTTCAGCCCTCCAACACCTGCAACTCCATCTGACAGAATCCGACCCTCAACAACAGGAAGTTCATCTCGCAGCATCCTCACTCCTGCAGCACTTGCAACTCCGTCTGATAGCACCCGACTCTCCGAAGCAGAAAGTTCATCTCGCAGCATCCTCACTCCAGCCCTTACAACTCCATCTGACAGTGCCCGACCCTCCACAACGGGAAGTTCATCTCACAGCATCCACCCTCGAACACTTCCATGTACAACTCCATCACACAGCAACCGACTTTTAGGAACAGGAAGGTCATCCCACAGCACCCTGCCCACTGCAACAGGAAGTTCATCTGACTCCTCAGCAAAGAGGAAAAAAGTGCCAAAATCAAAGAAAGACACTGTGCGTAGGCCCTTAAAAAGAGTTGTCACTTCTCCAGAGTGCTAAGTTTATTGAACATTAATGGCATTGATTATAATGAGGACGCTTGATTTTATTCTGGGAGAACCCCAAATTTGCTAAGTTTAGTCAATTTCAGGAAGACATCAGTACACCAGTTTCAATTTTTATAAAGGAAATGGCTGGCAATGTTTTGTTTTAGGTGCATAAGTTTGTCTTTTTGATGTTACAGTTTTTATGAAATGTTTGATAAGAAAGCTCACTAATCAAAAATGGACAGTGCGCATAGGTGACTTTGTGGCGAGTTGACACTTGCCCAGTTTACTGAGTTTATTTCATGTTAAATGATCACGGAAATTGTACTTTGTCTTTTTAGTGTTACTGTAATGTTGGAAAAGAAAGCCTGAAATACAAATTTAAAATTTATAGCGACTAAGATGACAGTGATGATGATGATGACATATTTTTAAGTGACATAACAAGAGGTTCACAATTTCGTCTTTTTAATATAATGTTACATTGTTCAGTAACTCAGGTCTTGCAAGCAGGGCTTCTTAAAAAATAAATCATTTTAAAGAAGTACTGTACTGTCTTGATTGTCGCTTTGCGCGACGCGTTTAAGCATAAAATTGGGATTAAACTGCCTTTACGCCAAGTGTAAATATGGCGTAAAGAAGTATTGTCTTTACTGTCGCTTTACACGCTATTTTAAGTGTAAAGTTGACATTAAACTGTCTTTGCGCGAAGTTTAAAGTTGGTTTAAAGGCGCCTTAACGCCATCTTCACGCGAATGTTTAAAGGAGGCGTAAATCTCGACTTTACACCAGCTTTACTCAAGTTTAAAGGCGGCTTAAAGAAGTCTCATTACGCCAACTTTACACATGCGTAAAGGTAGCGTAAAGCTTGCCTTTACGTAGCGTAAATGTACCGTAAAGTTGCGTAAATGAGAACTTTACGCAAGCTTTACTCAAATATAAAGGCGGCTTAAAGAAGTCTCATTACACCGACTTTACACATACGTGTAAAGGCTGCGTAAAGCTTGGATTTACATATCGTAAATGTAGCGTAAAGTTTTGTAAAGGAGAACTTTACGCTAGTTTTAAGTAAACATTACGCCAACTTAAGTTTGATTGTTCGTGCTGTGATTATTCAGGTGATCGGCCACGCAAATGAAAAGTCGCCGAACGACTACAATGAAGGAAATGAAAGGAAGCATCGACAGCTATCACGGCACACATCACACATCAGCGGAACTCCACAGACAACAGCATCAAACAGTTTCCTAGGTTTTTTCAGTGTGGTATTTTCTTCCAACTAGTACGGAACAGATCCAGCAAGCAAGCAGCCATCATGCTTTTACGGTAAACAATTTCCACAACTGTCAAGTCACGTTTAGCGTCATTCAAGGACAGGCGGCTCACCCAAAAGTTCAGATCAGCATTAACTGTCTGTTCGAGGTAACTCATTACGGAACAATTACAAACTTGCCATCGCTTAACTGATTTTTCATGCTCTTGATATAAAAACTTGTTCAGTTTATAAAGTTTCTGAAGTTTACCTGAAAATTCACGCTTGGCTTACCTGTCACTAGATTGTAATTGATTGGTCGAAATAAAACATGTGAGCAGGTTGGAAGCCACTTCAGAGTTGCGTGTCCATAGAAGCGTGACGGTCGCATTTTCTCGATTTTTTTTATAATTTTGTTGAGAATATTATAAATAAAAAATCGTATGATCGCTCGTGCATTTCGTGATATATGGTCACTCGTGATGTTTTTCAAATTCTCAAATTGCACTCGCCTGCGGCTCGTGCAATTTTGAGAACTTGAAAAACATCACTCGTGCCCATATATCACGAAATGCACTCGCGTTCATACGATTTCCTATACATATCCCGCGCGTCCTCGAAGAGTAACTGTATAAGATCACTCACCGTAGCTTGCAAGGAATAATACACTAAAGAACTCAGGATTAGAGAACTACTGTGCATGTACCAGCGAGATGGTGCGACAGAACACTTTGTAACTCTGGCTGAGAGAACTACCAGCGGGACGATCCGACACAACACTGAGCAACTCTAGCTGACAGAACGAGAAGGAAGATCTTCCGACACAACACTTTAGAACTCTGCTAGCCTCGTTTTTTCCTCGCTCGTTTTCGCTCGTCTCCAACTAGCGAGAGCCTGGAACAGGCTAGAACTCTGCAGGCTGAGATAGCGAGAAGCGATACACAATCGGACTAAGTACTGCGAAACTCTTGCTAAGCGAACGAGAGCGGGACGACATACGTAAGCACACGGTTTGACGGATTTGATGATGTCCTTTTCTCCGATTTGATTGGTTCCGAGTCTCCCCGGAAATTGGTGGTTTGCCACGACCTCTTTCCTTTGTCCTCTTCTCGGATCCGATTGGATAGATTATTCCCCTGAGGAACAAAGTTTGCACCCGAAAGTATTACACCTCGCGTATACTTCATGTATCGAGCCACCAAATGGAATCTCCAGTAAAACGTCAAGAGTAAATCCGAGATCTTGTCGTATATGAAGCAGATGGTCGTGCGTTTTACAGCTTATCTGCATGTCATGTGTCTGCATGCATTATAAATGCAGCAGAGACAAAAACATGTTGTGATAAGTTGATGCGAAGACATGGCATCTTGTGAGACAAACTGTTTCCTTTTTTACAAAGATGCAGATGGATGTGGCGATTTTAAGAGGGAAGGTGAGCTAGTACCTCTTTCCGAGTGCAACGCTGATCAGGAGCCCATTACCTGGAACTTCCATCTTCCATACTGAATCCCTGAGTCAGCTCTCTCCCGTAACTTTTTATTTTTAGAAGCACCTAGCCATTCATAAGAAAGCTGTGGACCTCTATTGTTATACGTCATATACAGGCCACACGTAGGTATTTCAATAATGGCGAAAAACAAGGTAAGTTTATTAATTTTTTAGGATGTTATGCGGACATCAGCGTGTTTTCGTGCGAAATTAAAGAACCCCGCAGATATCACAGTTTTAAAAATAAAAAGATACGGGACATGGTTGACTCAAGGACACAGTTGATATGGGAGCTCCGGTTAATGGGCTCCAGCGCTGATATATCTGCACATCTCAGACGGTTTCATCTGTCTAAAGAATGCTTAATGGAGCGGCAGGTCTATTTCCAGGGTGAGGGGTGGGGGTAAGGTGTGTGCGGTAGGGTGAGGGGTGGGGTTGAGGGTGGGGGAGTGAGGGGTGAGGGATGGGGGCTGAGGGGTGAGGGGCGAGGGGGAGGGTGAGGGTGAGGGGTGAGGGATGGAGGCGAGGGGTGAGGGATGGAGGTGGACGGTTGTTTCCTCCTTTCTCCGTCTACAAATATTGTTCTCTTAGTTTTCTTCAAAACATAAGGTTTTTATTCACAGCATGAAATTTTGAATTTACGCATCCGTAAAGATTCCCGAAATATTGCATAAAGAAACCTTTTACGGAGCTATACGCACTTCTTTACAAGTGCGTAAAGAAGTCCTTTACGCACAGAAACCATAGTGCGTAAAGAACGCGTAGAGAGACTAAAATCGTTATCTTTACGCACATCGTAAGAGCAAATCCCCACAAGAATCAAACAAAATCAAATTTCTTCGGCAAGGCTTGAAAACTCAATTTCTCTCCCCTTTTGCATATAGTTAGCCCCAAGCAAGAATACAAACAGCCTGTGTTTTTTTCCTCGAAATAGTTTTGTCTTTCTGAGAAAAACAACTTTTTCGATTTACCCTCCAGACTCAGTTTAGCGAGTCCCATTTGGGTTGAAAATCGACCATTTTCATTTGATTCGCATGTCGCAACCATCAAGCGCAGAAAAATTGTAATGCAACCAACTTATTGCATAACTTTTCCTTGTCCAAAACCCACAATTTCAAGAATATTGGATTAATCTAATAATTTTGCGGTCAATAAAACCAGAGTGTTCTCCAACCTTAACTTCGCCGGTCGGTGCGAAGAAGTGTTATTTTGACCATGTGCCATATCACCGAATTTCATAAGATTAAGGATTTTAATTAAGGAAGGGTAGGTCTTTCAAAATATGTAAAGTTTAGTTTGGGCAAATGATTTGGCAGTCGTCAAAAAATTATTCAAAATTGCTTACTCTAGACACAAAATCACGCCAGCAGTGTTGAGTGCGTGACCAAGAGTATATTATCATTGTATCCGCAATCTACATACCAATATCACTTTGGTTCGAAAGTCAGCGTTACAAAGGTATAATTATGATAAACATGCTTACCCTCTTCGATTTGTTTCTTTCCCTGTATATTTTCAGCGACGTTTTCGACAAGGCCCACATCAGAATTTGAAGAAAAACAATAACTGCCGAGTGCATATGTATTCATTTTATGTAACACAATCTCTGCTACTTGTGTCCTTTGACCGCTAAAGCGTTATTCAATTGAAATATGCGAGTTTCGAGTTTCCATTTTGAAGGCATTTGAAAGTTCTCGCTGTTGTTGATTTCAACGTGTAATTTGCATATTTATACCCGAGGCAAGCGCGCGCAACACCATTTGCACATAGGGACGAGGCTGGGGATTTCTGCAGACTACAGAACGGAAAGTGCCCTTCATCAGGTAAGAAAAAAAATCAAATACTTTAACTGGTCACGAGAACAGACTGTACAAGGAGAAAGTAAAGCGTCAGAGAAATCAAAGCAAAAAACTGACCAGCAAAACCCGAAGAAAATCGGAAATTGACCAGCAAAGCTGCGACTGACTCTGATGTTCTCCCGATGTCTTTTAGATCCTCGTTCTAAAATTCTAACATAACAAGAAAAAATATATATATATTTTCCATGTTACACAGTTTACATTCATTACTTGCAAACGCTTAATGTTACATTTCCTACTTGCAATACACTACGTTACAAAGCAAATAAAGAAGCCTAAGCCGTGTATTACACTGTGATAAAACACGATGCAGGGGTGAGCATTTCTAGGAGGGGGGTGGGGGGTCCAAATTGTTTCCAACGAAAACGGTTGGTCTAAAATCCTTACAATACGTACATACAAGACTTTGGCGTTTACGCTACGCAAACAGAAGACGCCTTGGTTGCCGTTGAGCAAACACTGTTATCACTTCCTTGATATTTATGTCTCGGTGGTAATTGATGTTCATCAACGCCAGCCCAGACTCTCACTCGCTTGACATGGTTGACCTCAGGCATGTTTTTATCCTTCTTAGTGCACTGAATGAACGCTCACATTCAGTTGACGTGCACAAAATGCGGGTCAAGGTGTGGATGTTAGAAAAGAACTGCGAGTGTCTGAACTGCACAGGTGGGAAGGCTGGCATCCTCAGTGCTGCACCACTTTCTCTTCCATCGCAAGAGCTCAACAACCACATGGGGAGAAGGAAGGTTGTTCTCATAAATCTCCAGCGCTGAGTCAATGTCAGGATTTCTGTGATCGACAGCTACCAGCTGAGAAAGAAGATTAAAAAGGCTGGACAAGGCAGCATCATTAGAAGGATTGAAGTATGTTTTCATCTCTGACTGTAGATGGTCTAGAAGGGGAATAGCAACTGCCCTCTTATAGTAATCAGATGGTGTCTGGGCTGGCACATTGTCGCGATGCTACTGCTGATCGGTCCGGCGCGGGATGGAAGTTACAACACCTACATTTGCCGCGGTAGTGACCGCCAGATCGAACCACTCGGATGTCTTCGATGTTGTCTCGGAGTTCCTGGAGATCGTCCGTGACATTATTACTGTTAGTGTATGCCTCGTAGACAGCTAGATCTCTAGAACAACAAAAATGGAACGCCTACTAATTTCGCAGGCATTTCTGCACACACGTGCATCTTGTTACACAAAAATCCCAACTCTGCTTATGTCTCCAAAAATGAAAGTGAAACGCAAAACGAAAAATTTCAGGAATCGAGAGTCCATTACATTCTTGCTGGGATAAAATCACTGTTGAAAATAGGAGAGGGGGGTTCCTTAGCGCGAGAGGGGGGTTCCCGAACCCCTGGAACCCTCCCCTGGCTACACCCCTGCGATGATCATTTGAGAACGCGAGGGAAATGTAGAAAACACGAGCCGCAGGCGAGTGTTTTCTACATTTCTCGAGTGTTCTCAAATGACCAGAGTGTTTAATCACAGTGTAATACACGGCTTAGGCTTCTTCATTTGCTTTAAAATATAGATTTTACGAGCGCAAAACAATAAAACAGGCTTTTTCTATGTTTTATACACTGATAAAACATGGGTTTTTGACCAGTCAGACCGCGCGCAGGGTAGTATATTTTAATTAGTTATAAACATCACTTATACGGTACTAACTGCCTACATTACATTACGTTACATTACATTACACAACATTACATTACAATGCACTATATTACTTGCTTACACACATCGCTTACAATACATGACATAACCTGACAATACATTACATTCCTTACTTACTGTATGTTGTTATTGTTTAGGCCTTGCAAATTGAAACTGTGACTCCTTACGTTAATTTACGGAACTGGATCACTTCTTTAAAAAAAGTATTTTTCTTGTTTGATATAGAAGCTATGTTACGTTCAATTTCAATTTTGTCATATACAAGATTTAAGAAATCTGCGAACTAAAATTTAACGCTATTTAATGATTTGCAATAGAGGAAGTATTTACCTATGAGAGGTGGTTTAGGGTTGAACAGAGAGACCAATTCGTGAGAACTCCGTAAATTATTTCATTCTTGGAGAGGTTAAGGGTCTCTTTGGAAACAGAATGATACCATTTAATAAAATCCGACCAGAAAGAACTAGCAATGGGGCACGATACAAATAAATGACCGACTGTTTGGTCTACGTTTGTACAAAACAACAACAAAAAAAATAATTGGGGAAGCTTCAAAGTCTTAAAAATTTCTAAGTGTAACTTTTCATCAATGTGATATGTTCTTTTTTTTTTTTTTTTTGCTTTTGTGTTACAGGTGCTTGTTTGTTGGCAATTATCACAGCCTCTTTTTCCACCGTGTTTTCCATAGTTTGTATTAATGTTTGCTTACGTGTCGGAGTCAGTGGGAAAAATAACTTTCGTTACTTTATTTGGTTTGAGGAAAAGTAAACAAGCCAACATTTTCGTTGCATGGTCAATAGCATGAAATGAATATACAAAAAAGTAATTCTAAAGAACCAGTACTGAGATTACAATCCTTTTTTTGTGTTTTTGGCAGACAAAAATCCCCACCCTTACCCGTTGCAAAGAATTTTGCCACATGGCTATGCGAGGAATATGCAAATAACGCCGCGCACAGTTTCTAAAAATAGATTACATCACTAGAGATCCCCCGATCGATGGCGGCTTACAGTGTATTCGTTCGTCACTTACTGGCAATTTCTGCTTCAAAGCAGGTTGAGTGATTCTATCGAGCAGTACAACGAGCCACCAAGGTACAGGTTGCATAGGAACTTCGCAAAATCGCTCTTTGTGATTCAAATCTACCAGACGGATGCCCGGTACAGAGGTTCCCGACTTTCAAACTTAGCGGAACGCCATTGAAGAAATGACTGGAGCGAAACGTTGTTTGACAGTCAAGATATCATATCTGGGCTAAGGTGAACATATTCATGTTGCATTGTGCTTTAGTAATCCGGATATTTCGAATTGAAGGGATTTAATTAATTATCAATGCAGTGATAATGTTTAGTCACGCATTCGACTACTTGCGTGATTTCGATTTTTCTGTACGATTTGAATAATGTTTTGACGACTGCTTATTCATTTGCCCAAACTAAACTTTACATATCCTGGAGGACCTATCCTTATACAGTCAGAATCTAAAATATTTTGGAATTCCGAGATATGGCACTTGGTCAAAATGTCAATTCTTTTCACCAACCGTCGAACTCCACGGCGGAGAACACTTTGCTTTTGTTAACCGCCAAATAATTAGATTAATACAATTTTCCTGTAATTGTGCTTTTTTGGACGAGCAAGAGATATGCAAAAAGTTGGTTGTAATACCACTTTCCTGCACTCAATAAATGCGACACGCGAATCATTTGAAAATCGTCGATTTTCAGCCCGGTTGGGACTCGCTAAATTGATGCCAGGACGTGAAATCGAAAATGTCGTTTTTCTCGGAAATACCGAAATATTTGATGAAAGAAAACACATGGCGTTTTTACCTTTACTGAGGTCTACTTATATGCAAAAGTAGGGAGAATTTAATTTTTCAAGTCTTACCGGACTATATTTGATTTTTGTGGACATTTGCTCGTAAAACGTCGAAAAGGAATTCTTTACGACGCTTTACTTGTTTTGTAAAATATCGTAAAGCATGTCTTTACGATGTCTTTTTTTATCTTTACGCGCATCGTAAAACGTCGAAAAGGAATTCTTTACGACGCTCTACTTGTTTGTAAAATATCGTAAAGCATGTCTTTACGACATTTTACGCGTACCTCAGGAATCGTGAAGAAGTTCTTTACGATATTTAATTTTACGTGTATTGTAAAAGGTCGTAAAGTTAGTCGATCAAGTGCATCATTTTTCGGATATTGCCTTTACGATACTTGAGGCACATTATTGGCAGTGTAAGGGAAGTCTGTAATAGTCAATACACAAATACATGTAAGCATTGTAGGAGAGGAAAATCGGTTCCTTAAGTTGTTCAAAAGAAGGGGTCTCTCGCGATTGGAAGTTACCTTCATTCCCTACAGCAATATTTGCTGTCGATAAATCCAAACACAGCTACAAATCTTTTCCCCGTTGAAGACAACAATAACACAAAAACGTTGGTTACGTAAATCATTTAATTCTCACACGCATTAATTCTCATGGCGTACATCACAGCACTCTTTGGTTCTGAGCACTCTTTAATTCTGAACTTGAGAAAGTCTTTAATTGGCTATGTGCAAATAAGCTCTCATTAAATATTGATAAGTCAAATTTCGTTATTTTCCGTCCAATTCAAAGAAAACTCCCTAAGCAGGTTATGTTATCTATAAACAACCAGATGCTAATCCAGGAAACCTCCATTAGATATATTATCATTTAGGCCCTGTTTAAAAGCAGGTAGGGAAACCGTCGTGCTAGGGTGACCCTAGAAAGAGGGTTACCCTGGCACCCGCACATTTCTTCTTATTATTTTCAACGACGCATTTACAAGGCCGCTAGGGTTACCCTAGCACCAGGGAAACCCTAGCTGTCTACCAGGGTAACCCTAGCGCCTTGTAAATGCTCTGCTAGGGACAACTCGCCTACCCGGGACAACTCTATTTTGGCTCCAAAAAGCAAAATATGATCACAAAACCGACAAAATCAGCGAATTATAACCCAGAAAAGAGCAACTTGTCATATATTTGCTTTGGAAATAAATTATTTCCAGTTTTTTTTTATCTGTTCGTGGTTTACTTACAAGCTCACGGAAGCATAAAAAGCGTAAAGTTGTCTCTGTCAGTAGGGCTACCCTACCTGTAAATTTTGCTTGTAAACCCGGGCTACCTTTAACCCTCTTGCTAGTATTACCCTTGCAGTAGGGTTACCTTACCCCCTTGTAAACAGGGCCTTATTAGGAAAAGATGTGAAACAATGTCAAAAACAATGACAGGTACTAGAACAAAATTTGCAAGAATAGAGTCCGCCTGAGCATAACGTTGGCGTTACATTCCTGACGAGTTACATTTTAGAATAAAAATAAGCGATATTAAAGGCGAGTCAGTTGACGTTTCGAGAAAAGACTACGAGCAGTCCCTATTTTTTCTTAAAGTCTGTCGAGGGTGCAGCGAAAAAATAAGATAGCGAAAAAGGTCGAGGCGGGTATAGTTAAGCAATAGACCACAAGTTTCTATGGTTTATAAGCTGATAAACCACGCGGGATGTTTTTAGAACACGAGAAGAATTCGTAGATCACGAGCCGCAGGCGAGTGATTTACAAATTCTTCGAGTGTTCTACCAACATCCCAAGTGGTTTATCAGCCTATAAACCATAGCAACTTGTGGTCTATTGCTTTTATATAATAATTGAGAAGACGCGCGATTTTTCCATGGGTTTACCGGCACAATAAACCATAGCTGATTGACCAATCAGAGCGCGCGCATTGATTTTCTTATTGTATAAAAACGAATAAACTTCGTTCAATTTTAAAATCACTGGAATTTTTTACATTTTTTTTTCTTTTTTTTAATACCCAGATTATGGAATTTTTTATTATGCTAAGAATTTTGCTCCGGAATAGGCCGTGTTGCAGGTTTAAATGACGGCCCGAAAATATATAAACCCCACAAAAGCTACGGAGAAGAACAAGGCGATAGTACATTCTGGCATGCGCGCGTTGGATTAAGTGTCTGTGCACGTGCGGTCCGATTTGTTGTGCCGCTATAGACCTTTATCACACGGCGGCCATTTTGAATCCCAGGAGAGCAAAAAGCTTTGTTTTAGCACGTCTAGCCTCGCTCTGGATGAGAGGTTAGACGTGCAAAATCTTTTGTTTCAGCAATGCGTGATAAAGGTCTATTGCGTGGGAATATCTGGATAATTTTCACAGATACGTTTTATCATTTTATTCCGTTTTATTACAAATGCAGCTAAGTGTTCAAATAGTTTCTTATTGTTCTAACAATGTTCCAAGTCGCATTCGATATTTAATTTATTATTTATTACTTATTGTCATTCTCACCCCTCACCCCCACTCCTCACCCCCACCCCCACCCCTCACCCCTCACCCCCGAAATAGACCTGCCGCTCCGTTAAGCATTCTGTTCTTTAGACAGATGAAACCGTCTTAGATGTGCAGATATATCAGCGTTGCACTCGGAAAGAGGTAGTAGCTCACCGTCCCTCTTAAAATCCGACCTTCCATCCGCATCTTTAGAAAAAAAGGAAACAGTTTGTCTCACAAGTTGCCATGTCTTCGCACCAGCTTATCACAACATGTTTTTGTAATATGATCTCTGGTATAAAAAGGTTCGAAATTTGCATAGTTATTTTTCTCTCTGATGTAGTTTGCTGAACCATTTCTCTGGAGCGGAAGAGGTTAGAAAAGTCGATTTATTTTGAGCGTGACTTCCTTGAATATCTGAAAGACCTTTTTCTGCAAACTCTTAAGTATGAAAAATCATTTCTAGATCGCGGTTAGATGGTACGTGATAAGTTTGGCTTGTGTGCGATAAAATTTTTACTTCTCAGACAGCTGCTATTTAAAATGATCAAAAAAGAAATGGCCTCTAAAAAAGGAGTAAATGGCTCGTAAAGTGTGAATATGTACTTCTTTATACTCAAAAGAAGCTAAAAGAATGTCGTCTGTATTTTGAATTGTTCCTTGAAATCTTATTAGGTCGGTAAGAAATTAGACCTAAAAGTGCCAAGTTTCCTTGTTTTCTCAGTAGAGTCTTAATTAGGTCCTTTTCGTCCAAAATATGTAAAGGCTAACTTCTGACCCGAAATTGACCGGACCGCTGATAGCGGGACAGCCACTTAATCCTAAGATTATTTTCAGAAACACTCGTCGTATTAAGTCTTTTTTCCCCTATAAAGACAGGCTCAGCCGCTCCCTTAGGTCTAAAGTAGTTTATATTGGAGAAACAAAACGTCGATTACATGACAGGAAAACGCAACATTTATATTTAAAGTGCTGACGAGTAACTGCCATTCTTCTGCCATTGCTGACCATACGGACCCAAACAGGCCACAAGATTAAATAGGATTACTTCGATATTTTAGCCACTGGACAATCTGATACACATTGTAAATTTAAGGAAGCCTTGCAGTTTCGTGATTTAAAACCAGCGCTTAATGATTAAATATTGGCAGTGAGAAACTTCTTCTCTACTAGCCATTTATATTTTTCCAGCAGACTTAACTGCAATCATGGACAAATAGTCTTGGGACAAATTTGCCTTTGTGGCACTTTTTTACAGGCGCCAAACAAACAATCAGGCGCGAATTCTTCTACACTTGTTCAGCCCCTCCCCCGCCCCCTACAATGTTGGACAAGTATACACGCTCTATTTCTCTAGATTTCCAATTTTTCGTAACAACAATGTTGAATTCGTCGACCTTAATCTAGTTGATTTGTATTCGTAACTCTGATAATAAATCGAGTTCATTTTCGGCCTGCTCTGATTGGGGTTGGAAATCATCGTGAGGAACGTGACCTTGAAATTTCGTGGTTAAATCGTGAGACCGCGACCAAATCGCAAAAGTTGGAAGGTCTGTAACCGGAGCATGTTTAAGCTAACCAGAGTGATATCCAGGCTAACTGAAGTAACATTCAATCTAATCGGAGCGCGATTCCGGCTGAGAGCTGTGCAGATTCTCAATAAAATTAGCCTGAATAATGATGTTTGAAATCAGCGCCTGATACTATATTTTATTGTATCTATAGCGAGAATCTTAGGTAATAAACTCTGCAAATAGAATTCGATTTGTGCTATATTTTCACATGTAAATTCCGTCTTCTTTATTACGATTCAGATGAGCAAGACATTAGATTTCAACGGCTTAGAACGGCTCGCAACGGTTCACAACGGTTCACATCCCCAGTTAAAGAAAACACAAAATATACTCTTTATTTGTGTTATGTACCGTTGTGAACCGTTGTGAACCACTGTAAACCGTAGTGAATCATAATAATAATAATAATAATAATTTACATTTCTAAAGCGCTAAAATTATAAAAATATTCTAAAGCGCTTTACAAACTATTATATAAGAATATCAATAATATTAAACGATTAAATTTAAAAATATTAAAATGTTAAAACTATTTAAAATGTTACAACAAATTGTAAGCCGGCTTGAACAGATATGTCTTAAGCTTGGACTTAAAAATGACTACACTCTGGCTGTCTCGAATTTCACGCGGCAGTTTGTTCCATAGAAATGGGCCGGAGCGGGCAAAAGCGCGATCACCAAAAGTCTTAAAATTA
This sequence comes from Platygyra sinensis, assembly GCA_019787425.1. Taxonomy (NCBI): domain Eukaryota; kingdom Metazoa; phylum Cnidaria; class Anthozoa; order Scleractinia; family Merulinidae; genus Platygyra; species Platygyra sinensis. Next base: position 3,638 of record JAHPZR010055876.1, on the reverse strand, counting down.
GTTCTGGGGATCTTAAGGAGGATCTTAGAATCGTTGTGAAGCCAACTAAGGCTATATATTGTGCTAACAAAATCAAGTACAAAAGCAGAAAATCTGCTTTTTATGGGTAACAACTATTCCCGAGAACTGTTGCATTGTCAGCGATAGTTGGGTCATGCCATGCATTTATGAAAACGGTGCTAAAGAGCCCTACCCCTATAACCCTTATTTCACCTGGATTTCTCTAAACTCTAAGGTCACCTCCAAGCCATGAAAACGAGCGAAAATACAGACACAACGGCAATGAATGGAAGAAGGAAAGAAGGACTGACATTTCTGTTAATTTTTAGATCGTCCCCCGTTTAGTGCGTGATATCCATCCTTTAGCCTCGTTTAAGTAAGTAAGTAATTGTTTAAGTAAGTGAGTAAGTAATTTATTCAACCTTGTTTTCATAAATCTAGACATATATACAATAAACACATTACAGCATTGGAAGTAATTTGTATCGATTTTTATTCAGTCGTTGCAATACTTTAAAAAAACTCACTCGTTCGCTGCACTCACTTGTTCTTTTTCCAAAATTTGCTACTCATGAATATAAATCCGTACGTCGCATTTTCTATGAAGTAACCTATACATAATAACACGATGCATAATTTTGAAGCCTGTAGATTGTAGTCTTGCTTTTTTTTCTCAATGTGCATTTTATCCAGGTCTGCAGTCCCCTGTCTGCGTTTTAGGAGTTGCTAATGCAATATCTAGGTCAGTTCTTCGCCAACCGTCAATTTTTTTTTTTTTGTTTTTTTTTGTTTTTATTCATTCAACCTTGCTAATGAAAGTCATGCTTAGTAGATAAGGTTCGTTTATTGTACGCGCTTGACATGGATATATTATTTTGATTGTTTGCAGAACAACAAGGATCTGTTCGATATTTGAACTTAAAGGAACGTTAGGCGGTCGCAGCTGGCTCCGGCCGCTTTAACGGTCAAAATCCGCGACTAGAAGTTGGAGCTTTTCCTGGTGAAAGGGTGTCTACCGGTTTTTTTGTCCTTGCTTAATAATCGCGGTAAGTGTATAATTTTGTGGCTAGCTTTGTTACATTTATATCTTTATGTTTTCTTGTTAATCGTGTTTTTATTATTATTATTATTATTATTATTATTATTATTATTATTATTATTATTATTATTTCATCCGTTTGATTCAGCAAAGTTTACGATTTTAGTTCCTGGTTTGGATACTAATCTATAAAAATGTTATCTCATTTATAGTGAATATTGACAATCATGATCACGGTCTATCTCTCTGATGTTATCGTCCCATAATCTATGGCTGAAGTTTTTTATCTGCCACTTCTTTCACTCCGTGAAAGCCAAAACACTCTAGAGTATTCTAGACTCCAACATGTAATTCTGACGCAATGGAGAGTATTCCAGGCCCACTGTAATACGTGATGTACACCTGACATATTTGTATCTAATAGGGTTGAATACGCTCCGTTTATAATCGTTCTTGGATTTTCCTAGAGTATGAAGGCTAACCCTTTGTTAACTCTTTCCTAAAACACTGTTGAAATTAAATGGCTATGAACAAAGGCCCAGAGCCGCTTTATTAAAATAATGTTTTGAGACCATGATCAATTTGCAAGGAAACAAAATTAAATCTCTTACTTCCCCAATAAAGGTGAGGGCACTCGGGGGCACTCGAAAACGAAAATGCAAAACAACCCACGGCTCTAAGGAGAGGGAAAAAAGAGGACAGGGTTGGGAGATAAATCGGAGAGAAAAACAACAACAACAAAAAACACTTCTTCCCCAGGGAGTCAAAGAGTTGAATGACGTAAAAGCAATTGACTCTGCAATAGTAACGTATACCCCTAGAGGGAACATCCTTTGATCTAGCATCATGACCTCTCGGCACATGCCTGGATATTGTCATACAGCCCGTAACGCAACAAGACAATTCACAACATAAGGTTGTGTGTGTGCGTGTGTGTGTGTGTGTGTGTGTGTGGTGGGGGGAGGGGGGTGGGAGGGGGGGGACATAAAACCCTATATTCGCAAGGAAATACTTGAGTTATGTTTTTTCCTATCCTCCCATTTACATATAAGTCAGTGCTGCATATCCTGAATCTTCTTTTGGCGGACGTTGTCACGCAACACGCAACGCAACATGACAATTCAACATTACATTTTTAGGAAAAAAAAAATGTATTATTCCTATTCGCTCGCAAATATTTCATTTATTACTTAAAAGTGCAATGATAATATCAAAATACTGCCTAGGCGTTGATAAACACGTTACTTTAGTTCTCACTTTCGTAATACGATATTTTACCATAGCAGCAGTATGAAATGCTCAAAATAACCTTAATTACAGCTTTAAGGACCTATAGTTCAAAAACGGCACGGTTACTTTTTTTTTATATTCTCTTTTGATAAACACGATAAGACGCAACTTTTAGGCAAAGTTTAATACAAAATTTTGTACTTATGGTTCAGAGCCATCTTAAATTTTCAAAAATTTGAAACGGTCATATTTCCATATAACCTTCAAGACACGGAGGTGTTTGCAGCTAGCCAAGCAGAACGCATATGAAAACGCCTCTTGAACACGCGGGCTGAGTAAATGTATTTCCGTTTTGCATGAAGGCACCAAAGCACAGTCCCAGTTGGAATCAGAAATGTTGGTAGCTATCTTAGGGATAAACCATGTTTTTAATTCTTATCCGTTATATACATCATGTCATCAGTCCCTACAAACAAAATGTAATTTATCAGACAAAAAACACTGTATTTTAAGATCAAATCTCCAAACAACAAAATGCAGTTAAAATAACTGCATGGCGTATTTTTGACTAATTTCAAGGTTTTTGGAACTCTTTATTCTTTCATTTGCGTTCTCGATCGACACCAAAATCAATGAGGAAACGGATAATAATACAATCGTAAAATTTAGTTTAAGTTCAGATATCTAAAAAACCGTCACCTGTTAATTACCTAGGCATATCCTTCAACTGACTATTGTAGTATTTTTTGGACACTTAACTAATAAAGCCAAAGCTCTTGTAAACAAGCTATCATTGATGCACGGAATGAGACTATTCGTAACGTTTCCTCGAGTGTTGCAAAACAAGAAAACTAGAATAATCGCTCAACTAACCAAACGAAAGCTCAAAACCAAGACATGTAGCCGACGTAAAATTTGGGAAAAGGTGTGCGAGCCTGTCATGCTTGGTTTTTAGCTTTATTTCTGACTGGATAACAAAGTTCCGACAGGGTTTTAAACCGAATTGTTGCCTGAGTAACATCTCTCCATTTGTCAATTGGGATTTTTCGTGGAATACCCACTCCTCGTTGAAACGTTTTTCAATCGAGAGACTTAACTCTTGCAAATCACACTACTTAGATTACTGGAAATGAAGCTAAATGAACATAAGAAAACGAAACAAGAGCAAATTGTTTTAGGGCACGATTTTTGTAAAGTACTGCTATATAAATTAAATAAATTAATTAATTAACACTCTGTCATGGTCAGTATTCATGGTAATGAGTATCAATAGCTATGAATTTTCCATGGAAGCAAGTTTGCTAAGAACCAATTGACTTCCAGCAAAAAGTTATTGGAGGAACTCACTTTGGATGAAGGACAAATTAAA